>SNQJ01S0069393.1:61766-72182 GCA_010110895.2 Picea sitchensis
GGTGGAAGGGGAAGGGGTTGTGATTCACTTTTACGTTGTGTTTGACACTTGTAAATTCAGCCTCAAGCCCAAATTCTATCTTTCATGAGTAAGGGAAATCCAAGAGACAAATCTTGGGAATATGTTACATTGAGAGGGATTATAAAAAAACTTACCTTCCCATTGTCGGGGCTAGATGGATCATGAGGAAATGGTTATGACAATTACCATGTTTATGTACTTATGATTTCATATTCTATACTTTGTTGAGTGGAATCGTTGATTTCTCTAAATTGATATGTGTGGGCTAAGGGATTGGGAGTGTTTTTGTATCATTATGGCATATTATTGGAGTGTTCTTGTAGCATTATGGTTGCGATCACTAGGGGCTAAAGGTGGTAGTAAATTCTTTGTAGGGTAGGATTACACTATTAAGAGTGGTTGTGATCACCAAAGATGAAGGTGGTAGTAATATATTTGATAAGGGGGACACCACTATATTTTGTGGTTGTGATCACTAAGGTTTAAGGTGGTAATAAGACCCCTACACACCATAAACCCATCATATTTTGAGGTGTTGCAAATCTAGGATCCTCTCCACCACACAAAGGTTCAATTGATGAGAATTTGATTATGTTATCCATTGGGATATTATGTGTGATATATTGAGAGTTATTGTATGCCTGAATCTTTCTCACCTCACTGATTGGATGTAATGAGCTTGGTTGATCCGAAGTAGAAGAGGCAATATGAGGGCGGTTTTGGGGATGTCATGGGTGGACATGTTGATCATCATTAGCAACGAGATCATTGTCTTCAATGTGGGCCATGAAACATGATCTCCTCTAGTTACCTCCTAGGTTTGGTGTAACAAGCCCAATGGACTAAAAGGCATTGCAAATCACTTCTATTTCAACTAAATTTCATTGGGTAGTGTTGTCTTTCTAATCCACGCCTTGAGTCACATGGAAGAAATCATCAATCAACTGGGTGTGGCCTTGGGGGTAACTCTCAAATAGAGTAGTTGTCACCTAATGCTCGACTCCTTCGTCTAGGCTAACTCCTAGCGAAGCCAAGGGGGGTAGTCCCTAAAAAGGAATCTAAGGTTGATTAGATCTAAGTACAAATAATAAACAATATCATTCTAGAAGTTAATATGAAACAAAAGCAAATGCGACTATTCTAGCAACATAAAATGACACAAATAAAAACTTGCTTAAGTAAATCAAATACTTCAAGATTATTGATAAGCAAAATAGATACTTGAAAGTAAATGAGAAATATTGATGATAAGAAAAATGGAAATATGTAGACCAATGCCAAAAGTAAAGTATTGCTGCAAGATATATGCGTTGCAAGTGCTCTTGGTAAATTTTATTATTAAGGATGATCGGTTGAATTAGTGGGTTAATTCAGTAAAGTGGCTTGATGTTGCAAGTCCACTTTGTGCATGCAAGATTGTAAGTGTGAAAAAAAAAAAATCTAATCTATGATTTGTCCCCTTAAGAATTATACCTCAAATGGGTACACACAAGACTGCAACACTTCCAACGAGGAGGGACTAGGTCTCCAAGCTTCCCCCTGAAGTCCCATGCAATCCCACGAGTATTGGTCCCTTTGAGCAATAACGGAAAAATGATTGTCCTATTTTAACTACTCCATGCCACGAAGCTTCGTTTTTTATTGCACCCCAAATCAAGCAAATCTCGCAAGGGTCAAGAGACTACTAAGGCACTGAGGGGGAAGGTTCTTTATTTTGCAAAACAAAAATGTTGAAAAGGAAACTAAACTAGCTAGTCTATGAAAATAAAACTAAGATAAAGTTTTGCAGTGCTTGGGTTTATTTTAGATTTATTTTAACTTGCAAAATAAAAGGAAGAAAAATAAAAAGACAAAAACACAAAAGGAGACAGTTTCCCATAGGGGCTAGGGGAATGACAAACCTAGTGGGTAATACCACTCTTTTTTTTAGGTCACAAATCTTTGGAAGAATGTATCTTGGTCTTTTATAACTTTCAATACCAAGCGGACTTACAAAATGATAGAAGAAATTATTTAGATCAAATAAGAGGTATTTTAGGGGGTCCTAGATGATCTGAATCCACGAAATTTGGGCAGAACCTCCTCCTAGTTGTTTGCAAAACCTGCAAAAGCAGCAAGCTAAAGATGCCAAGGGATGCCCAAAATCACTTTGAAAGTTCCCGCAAAAAGGTGTTAGATTTGTACAAAAATTATCCAAGTAAAAGAATGAACAAAATATAAACAAACTAACTAAGATTGAGCAATAAACTAATTATTCTAAATGGATATTATTTGTTGTTTGGAGAGTGAACAAAAGTCACCTAGATTAACTAGATATAGAGATAAAAATATTTATTGTGAAAGAAAGAAAGAAAGATCTATCTTTTACTAAGGCACTTTTTACTTGAAAAATTACTTTAAAAGGGATGATCTTTCCTTAACTAGATCTATCAAAAGATATATAAATTGTAAGCAAGATGTAGATCTAGTTTAACTTTGCATGCAAGGTTAAATTCTTTAATATTGGAAATGAAGTTATAGATCTAACGGTTTCATGTTATAAAGGTAACCAATGATATTTTGATTTTATGAAAGAGATATAGAAGGAAATAGCTTGCAATGTGGAATTTCTTTGGGCTATGGGGTCCTTCGGTATTGCACTAAGGGACTTTGTCCAATAGAGCTTCAATCTTGTGGGAGGATGCACTAGGATAGTCCACGACTTCTCAAAGGAAGAGTAACTTGCAAATTAAAAGGCTTTGCAAATGGGGATTTTTAATCCCCTTTTTCCTGTTAAAGAGGTGATTCCTACACAAGAGACCTAGATAGCATGTTAGTTCATCTAAAAAGACATGCAAATCAAAACCTCTTAATGTAAAAAGAGACAGTAAAATCTAGAAATCAAGCTAGCTTAAAAGATCTTACCCTACTATGTGATAACACACCTTCAAAGCCCCATTCAACAGAAATACATGCAAACAAATAATTCACAGTTGCCTCATATGATTAGAACAAAAACATCAAGAAACCACACAATGTTGCACAATACCCAAGTGACCTCCAAAGTCTTGAATGTTTATTCCAAAATCAATGATGATTACAATATAGTACAAAAGTGTTTCCCCAGTGTCCTATTAGCTAAATGACGAGGGATCGCTTTGTTACAATATACAAGAGAAACATAGATCCCAATGAAGAGGGCACATATCCCAATGTTATAAATCAATTTCACGAAGGAGTGTGTGGAGGACATCACGCATGGAGAGCAACTGCCTATAAAATCTTGAGAAGGATATTATTGGCTTAAATTATTCACTGACATGTTAAGGTTAGAGCTTGTAACCCCTGCCAACTGTTTTTAGGCAAGCAAAAGCTTCCTGCATTACCTTTAGTCCCAGTTAAAACAGAAGCCCTATTTCAACAATGGGGGTTGGATTTTATCGGTGAAATCAATCCACATTCTAGCGCGCAACACAAATGGATCCTAACCGCTACAGATTATTTCACTAAATGGGTAGAAGCCATTCGGACCAGAAACGCTACAGACTCGGTAGTGATAAATTTCTTGGAGGAAAACATTTTATCTAGATTTGGTTGTCCTCGGAAGATAGTTACTGATAATTCTCAAGCTTTTAAATCTATGGCCATGATAAGTTTATGTCAAAAGTACAACATTGTACTAGGACATTCTACAACTTACTATCCTCAAGGCAATGGATTAGCTGAATCATCAAATAAAAGCTTGATCACCATAACTAAAAAGGTGTTGAATGAAAACAAGAAAGCCTGACATGTGCATTTGAAGTATGCTTTATGGGAAAATTGGATAGGCACTAAGAGATCAATCAGGATGTTCCCTTTCCAAATGGTGTACGGGACTGAGGCAGTACTACCCATAAACCTGGCTTTTCCTGTAATGAAACTCTGGCAAGACGAAAAGGAAGAGCCAAATCATATCACCAGAAGAATAAATCAATTAATTGAAGTCCAGCAAAATAGGGCTTAAGTGGATGAAAAACTCCATAGGTATCAGGATAATATGAAAGCCATGTTTGACCAAAAAGCTAAAGACAGAGAATTCCTCCCTTGTGACCTGGTTTTAAAGTGGAATGTTAGGAAGGAAGATTTAGGAAAGCATGGTAAATTCGACCATATTTGGTGCGAACCTTTCAAAATCATAGCTTCTGAAGGGAAGAATTCATTTTTGTTAGAAAATATGGATGGTAAAATCCTTAACACCCCTATCAATGGGAATTACCTAAAGCATTTTATGCAATAGTCGATTTCCAAACTCTCACTTTACATATCGGTTTGGTTTTCACAATTTTTGTTTACAATTTCAGTCTTTCGGTAAGTTTTTATTTTCACTGTAAATAGAAACAGGTTGGTTGATTTCATTTAAAAAATCAAAATATAAAAATGAGTAACAAGTAGGCTCTAATCTACAAGAGTTCCTGACAATTGTCATGTTCATTTCATTGCAAGATAACGGTTGACAACCGACAGATAATCTGTAGCAGAAATCGACACTCGCATTGAATTTCTCTCGAAACGGGTAACAAACAAATGGTTTGCTTGGCTGAAAATATAAAGTAAATCTGAGGGATGAACTTCTTCCCTACAGACTCAGGTTAAAATTTTCAAAGAGATTTAAATAAATAAGACAGAAGTCTCATCTGAGCTAATATTGTCACCTAATTTACAATCCAAGGAGTATAAAATTATGGCTTGAATCTCAAGTTTTTCCTCTAGATTTAAAATAAAAGTAAAATTATTTTTAAAGAAAAAGTTAGAAATAAAAAGACCTTAAGAAGAAATTCAGGAATCTATAAACAAATTCACATAGGAATGACCAGAATTCATAATAGAACATTTGGATCTTTATATCATTTTCTTGCTTATCCTTAAGTGAGTTTTCCTACATCTGAATATTTTCTTTCTGGTTTTCAAGGAGGAAAAAGAACTTCACTTTAACTCTGAAAACTTAAGAACAAGTCTTCAACTCGAGAATAGGCAAGAATTCTGATGATATTCCTGACTTTAACTGAAATACAAAGTATGTTTGAGCTAAGCCTAACTACTTTAGCCCTTTTATCAGATTTAAACTGATTAATTTCACTCAAGGAAAGTCCATGGAAAATAAAAACTCCTCATAAATTTCCCAGTAAGCGAGGGTGTTTTGAAAGTTAGAAGAGGATTAGTCCAGAGTAATCAAAGTGAGTTAACATACCTCTATGCTAAAATATAAATAGATATCATCCCTGGTATATTTTATTATATACAAATTGATTGCCCCACTTCATGTTCTAAAATATAAGACAGATGGTGAAAGCAAATTCATAAAATGATTGGCCCCATCTAGTCCAAAAAGAGATGATGAAAGGAAATTCATTTAATGATTGCCCTCATCTCAGCATTTAAATACAAAGTTATTAATTGAAGTGGTGAAAGGAAATTCAATATAGGAATTAAATAACTTCACCGGGGTACTGAACAGGCTTGCTAGCAGCGATGCAATATCTATGATATTTCCAAGGCTGTTATACATGTATTATAATGTACTCTGGCAATTAGTTCCTTTTTCGAGCTAGATCTACATTCTATGCTAACGCGACTCCCCGTTTAAAACATTAAAATTACTTTCCCTTGATGCGAATAAAATCAAACAAAGTCTGATAGATTGGTTAAAGTTGTTTTGATTATCTCAAGCAATTCTAAAAACAGTTTTGAGAAAGGAACCAATTTAAGCCTAATTTCAAGATTGATGAATGATTAAGTTTTAAAGGTGTTCGGAGATATGGTGAAGTCCTCTTCCAGACTGTGTTTCACAGTCCTCTTTCGAAATGTGTTTCACAGAACTGCAATAATGACTCCATTTACCCAGAAAAGGTACTCAGTCTATTGTTCTTCTCATCCTGAAAGGAAACGCGATCCCTAGATGGAGCCTATGTTGGAACACATATTTTATTTTTCTAAACTTTAGACTTAAAAAAAAAAAAAACTATTTTTTCGTTTAAATAAGGACAAATGCGCACTTGGATACCACCCTCGATAAAATCTTCCAATTAATCCAATGGTCTAAAATCCTTTAAAGTTATGGAGCCGCCCTTTCATTAAAAAGTCAAATCACTAAAGACAACCTTCAAAGTGTCGGGTTTCAGGGATTCGCAATACTAACAGATAGACATACAAATAACTCCAAAGTCTCGATATGCGAAGTCGCGAAACTAGCTTAAGTTAAATCAAGTTAATTAAACAATTAAAATGATTAACGAGCTTTAACCTTATCGCAACTTCGCGTTTCAAGAATCTTGCCTTGAATGATAACTTAAACTCCCGATACCCGAAATCACGAAATCATTAATTAATTGCGATTATTTACAAAAGTTAAACATGATTAATGTTAATTAATCAATCACAATTTCGCGATTCTGGTATCATAGCTCGAACTGAAGTAGGATAGCCCGGGACCCAAAACCCCGAAATGGATTAAGGTTAAACATAATTAATTAACCATATAAACTCGATTTATTAACAAAATAAAACATTTTTATTTAGACCTTGAGTTTATGCCGATTGCGATACGGGTGATTTCAAATTTCATTTATACTTTTCTAATCACGAAATATTGACCATTAATGTTATTAAATGACCATCCTAGGGAAATGATCTCAAATAAGATCCTTCTTTAACGCCCGAATCTTTTTATTAAAAGAATTAAATGGATTGTCAGTGAAGGTATATGCAGGTCTATGCGTTTAAGGCAAGAAAGCCTTTTTCATTTTTAATTACATTCGCGTTCTGGTAGAACTTGCTTAGCGAGATACTCAATCCTATGCATTTTCTGTGACAAATAACAGGTTTCTGAGAACTGCTACCATGCCGCCATGAAAAGCAGCGAAAGCAACTGGTCAGAGTTCAAGCCAGAGCTCAGAGGTTTTCTCCGACACCTCGCCCAGAAGTATAGACACAGTTAAAACCTGGAAGCATGTATTCAACATCCTACAGTACGAACTGGTAAATTGCCCGGATGATTCAAGCGACAACAAAAAGGAAGACTTATCTACCAAATACAAGATTATTGCTTAGTTAGAACTGCATAAGGTAGCAACAAGGCCGAGGCTTTTACCCTACAATGACATGATTGGATGCGCACTGGATCATGTGGATATCCCAACTAGAACTATATTCAATTCTCGGAAGGTAGTTGTTGGGTCATTTCGGCCAGAACACATACAGGTGATGTATAAAGTGTCTCCAACACCAAACTTCATTTACAATGCCAGTTTTCTAGTGAATTTTAACAAGGAGTGTGATCAATATGGAAAGAGTCTTTCCGACTTGATCAAGGACTGGTTTTCACGCCCCGAAAAGTTCAGAGCCAACTCTCACGGCACACACTCAATCTCATCGCTAGAACCTCAGTTCATGCATATAGCCATGATGATGTGTAGACTCTATGGAAAAGAGAATACATCTCATTTCTTTCTACCATGGGTACCCATTATACACACAGTAGTGGAAGGGTATTCTTTTGACTGGGCCAAGATATTGTCGGACAGTCTGGCTAGTGAAATTACAGAATACCAGACACAAAAAGACAAGGGGCAATCAGTTTCATTT
Source organism: Picea sitchensis (assembly GCA_010110895.2). Taxonomy (NCBI): domain Eukaryota; kingdom Viridiplantae; phylum Streptophyta; class Pinopsida; order Pinales; family Pinaceae; genus Picea; species Picea sitchensis. Next base: position 69,390 of record SNQJ01S0069393.1, read on the forward strand.
CATGTAAGCTTATATTATGGACGCCATCTGTTTTATGACGCTTTTCCCGCTGATGGGCTGGAGCTGGACTCTAGATAGCGCAAAACCAATTCATATTTATCATTCAAAACTCTGGGAAGACAAGGCGAAATATTTATTTTATGAAATTTGTAATTGGGTAGCGATGTCGATGCACATTGCTATCTTTGGTCACCCACCTTCTAGAATTTCAGACAAAGTTGTGGTTAACCAATTTTTACCAGACCGACTAGTGTGCCGCGAGGTCGCACGACAAACTGTACTCGATGGGATTAGCAAAGAGCTCAAAGCACTGCAGAAAAAGGTATGGCCATCTTTTCCCTTACATATTGGTGCATTTTCTTTATTGGATTTCGGCCACTCCAAAGTGGAGGCTGCGGGCTTAGAAGAAATAAAGCTAGTCAACATTGAATTCAAGAAGCAAGACTCGCAGAAGGTTGTGGGTAACCATATGGCCAGTTGCAATCTAAAAAGGTATGAACATGAAGAGTCCCCTCAAGACGAAATGCTCCGAGGGGTGAAGTATTACCAAGAAGTTCTAAGCCGAGTTCGAGCTCTATCACCTGATCAAATGATTGATTTTTACAACTTCCAGAGGCACCGAAGAAGTAGCCTCCCTAAAGTATTACAAGGAGAAAACCCAATGTTTCCAGCGACACAGCAAACAGAGACCCGAAATCCAGAAGTCGTAAGCTCTAGCAAATAAGAAGCTCTAGAAAACTTAGAGAAATCAGTGGTCTCGACTCAGAAAGATGACACCCCGACGACAGAGGGATCAGATAACCAGGCCAAAGATCAAGCAGAGACACTAACAAATAAAGGAGAAGATAGGCCATTGTCTTCACCAGATAAATCAACTACAAACGTGACCGGAAAACAATTATCCATAGAAATCGACAACCCCATTCAGTTTGTCACGCCATTAAAGTTGACCAGAGAAAATCCCAATGCAGAGGTAATATTCATAGGAGATCTCATGCCTATCCCTATCAGAGAGATATCTCCTTCCGATTTTTTTTTCAGCAAGAAAAGGAAAGCTATGCTGAAGAGAGAAACACACTACAAAGAAGGTGCAACTGTCAAAAAGCACAGGGTGCTATTGGAAGGACAAAATTTGGAAGAAGAAGACTTTATTACAGAGGTAGCAGGCTCTTTGGGAGCTTTTGCAATGGCTAACCAATTCTCAAATTGATAATTTGAAAGAAAGACTGAAGCTGAAGAATCAAATTACAAATCAATTGCAAGCACAAATAAGTGTTGTAGAAAAGAATGTCTGTAGCGAAATCAACAAAGGTCTTGAACAAGCTAGAGCTAGTAATAGACAAGAAATCCAACTGCTCAAGTCCAGTGTTGATGAGATGCTTAAGAATGTGCAAGTGAGCAAAAGACGGGCCATCCAGCAAAATGAGTTGGTAAAACAATTACAAGACAAGGTCAGTGCCACTAAGAACATGGTTGTGGATATAGCAGCGTTTCGAGCTCAAACATTGGAAGTGCTAAAGAAACTGGAAATAACACAAAAGAACCTTTTTACTAAGGTAGAAATCATTCAAAATCATTTTCGGGAAGTAAACCAATCATTGGATAATATTGGTTTAAGAGAAAGAGAGGCTACTGCAGCCTGGACCACTTTTCAAGAAGCAGTTGTGTCATCAGTTAGAGAAGAAATATCTGTAACTCCCAGATTGGTTGTTGCAGAGCAGATCAGAGGTGATATAATATTAAAAACATGGGAGGCCAATATAGTCGAGAGTAAAAGAATGGCCACGGAAATAAAAGAAGCTTGTGAAGAGGTTTTTCATTCACTAAATAAAGAATCATTAGGCCTCGGAAAGGATGATTGCTCTGAAGTACTAGGACAAATCGACATTGTAAAGCATCAACTTGACATCAAAGAAAGCTTAGAATAAGCTCAGGCTTAAATTTCACAGCTAAAGTAGGTTGACATCGCTCAGATAGATAGATGGCTGGTAAAGCCAAATTTACAATTACAGTCAATGACTTCTGCAGACAAAAAGATAGAAGACAGGGTGCCACAATTACAGAATAAGTTGTATCTTTTTGAGGCAAAAGATGGAACAAAACCTTCTAGACTAGTAGTACAATTTGTAAGCAGGTGTGTCGAATGTATTGAGCGAGGAAAGGGGAGTACCTCAAAGAACCAATGAGAGATAACACATAAATATCTGTTTCTACTGGNTAAGAGAGAGAGAGAGAGAGAGAGAGAGAGAGAGAGAGAGAGAGAGAAGAACCAAGTGAAACGTTTCAAGTTTTCATTTTGTAACCGTTATTATCTAGAAATAATGAGAATTCCAACTGCCTAGGGTTGGGAATCTCTTGTATAAATATATTGTCAAAAGACTAAAAAAAGGGTTGCTTCTTGTTGGATGTAATAGAGAAAATTATCCTCATTGAGAATTAATAGAAGTGCAAACCAAAGATTCCACATTTCGTCCAGTTTGAGTTATGTGTTCTTCTATCTTTCCACATCTCAGCATCTTTTTATATATTTCCTTGATGAATGCCTGATCGCAACTTACTACAACATCTACTGTGGTTATTTTTCATTTAGTCATCTGATAGCAAACAACTTTTCCTCTGTTTTACTATTAGTAAATACAAGACCTGTGATTTAATTGGATTACTACATTTTATGCTTCATTTAAGGTTATTTTATCTACTTTCTTCTTTTGTAGCAAAGTAAGATTCTTCTGTAACTGATGCCTTGCTTTGTCTATCAGCTTTATGTTTTTCTCACATTTCATTCAATACTTT
>SNQJ01S0069393.1:72272-83854 GCA_010110895.2 Picea sitchensis
CATGATGCAAGTTGCATGTGAATGCAATTCATTTTGAAGGCATTTTTGTTATTGCATAAATTCGCCAGGAGGATGTAAAAGATGGATATGATGTTCACTTACAACCATATATCTTTTTCATGTTCAGCTCTTATGTACCCACATGTTTTTGGGTTATGTACTTATGTTTGTACTGGAAGGAGAGTTGAAGAGTCATGCACATGCATTTGTTTTTGTATGTGTAAGCAGTGAACCTGGTGATGGTTCATCATGAATGATTCATGATTGTAACATGATTGTGTATCATGTTTGTTGACTTGTCATTTTGGAAGGTTGATATGTTTCGACTTGTTGTCTTGACGACTATGTTGTGTCGATCATGTTTTTCGACTTATGTTTAGTTGATGGTATTTGTTGACTTGTAAGTTGATTTTGAGTACACCGAGATACAAGAAAACACCATGTGCTTTGATGAAGTACAAGATGCGACAGTTTGTTTGAAAAGCAAAAGACTTTGTTGGCATCATTTTTCAGTCTTGTATAATTTGTTTTCAAGATTGATGGTTTTCTTGGCTTGTGACAAGATGCCCTAGAAAAGTTTTTGCAGCCATTGGAGAGCTGATTGTTTTGATGCCAAAGAGTTCGCAAGAGGGACTTGATTTTCAGTGGGAAAGTTGGCAGTCTTCCAAGCACAGAGAGAACAGTGGGTCAACAGCAGCCAGAGAACAGTGGTTGAGGGACATAGCCAGTTGCAGTGCAAGGCATGTCAAAGTAACCAGGTGATTGTCGAAAATGGTTTTCAAGTAGAATCAGTTGATAGAACTTGAAAGCAGATAGATAATCATAAGCTTTTGTGGGTCCAAAAGCCTTTCAATGGGAAGGTGTCATCAAAATCTGGACCAAGGGTCAAATTTTAACTCAAAAAACAACGTTCTCAGAATTGCCTCAAAACGAACGAAAGTGTAGCCCTCATCATCACGAACCCAATGCAATTTGTTTCGTCTCAAACGGACGTCAGGAGCGAGAGATATCGCGATCTGTCTGAATCGTCAAACAGTAAAAAAAATGGATGCTAACTGTGCAGTCCGTACAGTCCGTACAGATGCTAATGTGGCATGACCGTATGCTGACGTGGCTTGACTGTACATGCTGACGTGGCAGAGGTGACGTGGCAGTTTCATATTGGCAGACTTGGGTGAATCATTTGTTGACACGTGGCATTTATTGGGCAAATGGTAAGGTGCCACGTGGCCCAGTCATGGGCTGCCACGTGGCACCTCTTTATTGGCTATTGGTCTATTGTTTTGTTGTTCAAAATTTTGTATAGTCCACCGGATTCGAACCGTGGACCTCTCCACCGGCCAAGCGCTTTAACAAATTCCACGCTGCCAACGCGCCACCATAGTAGTTCTTACTACATAATGGTTTTCAATTTATTTAAATTTGTGTTAATGTTTGGTTGGCGCGGGGTCGGGCTGGGGCCTAGCCCCGACCCACAGTTGTAAGGCATACCATATGACCAATGGAATTCTGGTGTGCGCGGGCGCATATGGTTTATTAAATGGAGCCCTCGGTTTTGGGCGCCAATACAAGTGACCGTAATTTATGCGCGTGGGGTTTACATTTGGTTGTGGTTTTAAAACGGTTGAACGACCCGCCACGTGTTTCATTGTTATTTGGCATTGAAACGGTTAGCCCTTTTTACAAATGCGTAAGGTCATATGACCTGCACGTGCCCGAGAGCTTGGCGGCTAGGGGCTGGAGGCACCCTAACCGTCCTACAGTTTGCACAGTTATTCGGTTGTGCACGTGTGCTTGGTTTTTACACTATTTATTGCGTGTGTGCCAGGTTCATTTACAAGGGTGCGTTTTGTAGATGCAGAGACAACAAGCTTGAAGGAGGAAAATGGCAGGAGGCCTATCTTCCTCATTTTTTGGCCGATTGAGGTGTCGTAAAAGCCCAGCTAGGGGTTTTTGGACGTCCTGAATCCATTGGCACTGTTATCAAGGCCATTTGAAGACTTCTTTTGCAGGATTTTAGCCATTGAAGTTTCAGCAAGCTCCAGGGAGCTTGAAGCCCTCATTGATGGAGGACATATTTTGGTGAGCCTATGTTTGTTTTCTGTGATTGAATAATCATCTTTGGCTAATTGTTATGCTCTGAACACATTGGGATAGGTTTCAGAGGCTTTTGAGGACTTTTACAGGTTTTTTTGCCAAAGAGAAGCTCAGTAAAGCTTATGGCCACATGTAGAAGAGGTCATGCCCGGATGAGCCATAATCCGTTTTCAGAGTTCTATTAGTCACTTTTGGGGTTTTTATGTGTTTTGATCTCAATGGTACAGTCTGTTTTTCCATTGGAGTTGAGCAGCAGCTTGTAAAAGGACTTTTGACAAATTAATCCCAGAGAGCCAAGTCCATTGATGGAGGCTCAAGGAGATGTAGCCCGGAGGGGGGTGAACTCATTTATCATGTTGTTCTTATTGTGAGTTTGATGGTTTATTTGCTGCAAGTTGTGTTTCTATGTATTTATTTGGAGTACATATTTAACCATCTAAAAGAACATATCCTCACACATAATCATTTACAAGAAGATACATGAACTTAACACATAAGTTTATCTTGCATATTTTAACACATGAAAGCAAGGTCCTGTAAAGTTTATTTTTATGAAGTAGAGGGTGCTTGCATAGCATAACAAGTCAGCCTTCTATTTTTAGATCAGGGAGTTTTCCCGCTATAGCAATATGGTCATGGTGGCACACAGATGGGCGGAAAGCCCACACCCTGGGCTCTACAGCCCAGATATTATCAAGCATTGGATGGAGGACGTTGCACATGGAAATGATTGGAGGACACCCAAAGACGATATACAACTTTCTCTTTCTTGAAATATTGTAACTACAAAGAGTATTCTATTTATTAGTGAGTTATTATTCATCTGATCAATCCCCTTTTGTGGATTGATCACGTTGGTCATTGTAATTGACGAAATCCCCTTTTTCGGATTGGTCAAACCCTAATTGTATTATGCAAATTAAGAAGTCGACCCCCAGGCCTAATTAAAGTGGTTTTAACCACTAAGAAGACAAGTCGGTCCTACCTAATGAAGAGACACCTTTCCAGCACCTGTCAGCTTGTATGCAAATTATCTCACTCACTCATTCGCTCATCAAGTGCGCACGTTTGGTAGTTGTAGTTGGGAGAAGAAGGAATAGAGAGGCGCATTGCTCATTGTTGGATATTTTCTAGTGTTTTGGTTTATTGTCTTCGCATTGTATTGGCTATCTATATTAAGGATGTTTTTGTTGGGTTTTCTCCCCCATGAGGGTTTCCCAGGATAAATGTTGTGTATCTTCTGATTGTGTTTCGCTCACTAATCCTACTTATGCTATTGTAATCTAGTAAATTTTATAGTCTAGCAATTTTATATTATTATACATGTTGAAGGCTTAATTTTTATGCTCAATTGCCATACTTCTGAGTACTTTTTCTTATTGTTGTTGAAAAACATTAATTGTCGTTATATATTATTTTACTACTATAATTTTGCAACAACCATTGAAATTATTGATTATCTAGTGTCTGAGAGGATATTAATGACTTCTATGACTTGGTAATTGTCTATATTATGCTTCAGATTGTTTATTGTCTCGTACAAATGAACCAATTACTTTGTTACCTTTCTCACCTCTCCTAGACCTTGACTTAACATTTAAGTGACCACGATAGGGGGTTGTAGGCTCAACTATTCTTTCTATTTGGTCCCTTGAGGTCACTAGGGAACCCTCTCTTGTGTTGGACTTTCTTCCATCACTAAAACAAGGGAAGTTTCTACTTTGGTGGCAGTGGTAGATTCTTCCAATTGTTACACAAGATTGGGATCTTGTGGATGGATTTGCACAAGTACAAATCCTGTGATAACATTTTAGTGCTATTGTTGGGGAGGATTGAGGCATTCTCCCTACGACATTTTTCTAGTAAACGGATCCCAAAGCCCTTATCCTCAAGTTTACTTGGCGACTCCATTGAGGTTAGAATCCCTCACTTACCTTTGATCATCTTCCCTAAGGGGTCATATGGCGACTCCACTAATGACAACCCGTGCAGGAAGCCATTCTAGAAATCAACCCATATCACCAATGGCCCCTCCACGATGGCTAGCCAACAATATTTTCAAGCCTCCAGACATGAGTGGAATCCGTGGTTCCCCATGATATACCCGATGACATTGATTCCTGGCTTCTTAAATTTTTTGGCAATGATGATCCATGTTGACCACCTATTTCAACTAGGTGTCAATGTCATGTACCATGAAGATATGTACCTTGTGGTACAACAAGTTTGAATACTTATGGCTCAGACGGGAAATTTTGCCCCCAACACTTATTTCTATGTACACAGATTGTTCGCTCCCTTGCGTGGGATAATTTTGTAATATCTTAGCATGGATCAACTTTTATTTAATTACCTGGGACTTTATCATTAGGGAATTCCTTTCAACGAGTGTTTTTTTTTCCTCATGTAATTAATCTTGCTTTTCGGTGATTTTAATTACCCTTGAGTTTTCCACTCAACAATCCTCCAAAGTGGTGAAAGGCGTTCTAATGATTGAGCCCATTGGATGAATAAGGTTTATAAGTGTTGTAAATGACCATGATAGACATATCCTAGAGTCTTGCATAATTTTGTTAGGTTTTGATAGGATTTTTAAATAATTAAAAAAATTTGTAAATTGGAAATTTTAATTATTTTTTATGAAATATGTAAAAATTTGGTCCTTGTGGATTTTGTATGGGGGTGTGAGTACTCAAAACAAATGTATTTTGACCCCCTACACCCTTGGGTCCAAGTTTCATCTCAATTGGACAACTTTTGTTAGGTCATTGTCCATGAAGAGTCCAAGTCAGTCAAAAGTCAGCAAATAATTGACTAAGGTAAAAAAGCCAAAAATTGTAAAAATGTCTAAAGTCATGAGAGAGAGAGTGGGGAAATGATTTCTAATGTATTTCCTAAGTTGTAAAAGTGAAAATACACTTAGAAGACCCCTCGATGCCAAGTCAACAACCAAAAGTGAGTCTCCCTAGTGAAAAGTGTGCCCCTTTCCTAATGAACTTAGGGGAAAGTAAACATTAAAGTGAAAAAAGTGTCAAAACCCTAAGTGAGGCCTTCCTACAGCCTAACCTCATGTTTGAACAAGTGGAAAGGTGTTTTCCCCCTTCACCTCTCCCCCCTCAAACCCTAACTCACTCCAAAACCCTAAAAGTGTGCCCTCCTTGACTTGTTCTCTCTCTCTTGGATGGGCGACAGTTGTAACTCATCCAAGAGGGGCCTCTCCTATCTCCCTCCTTCAAAGGAAGCCCTCTCTCCTCGTTTTCACATCGGTTTTTCACAGCGACTCTATTATGCCAAAATCTCGTCCCACTCTCTCTCATTCTCTCCCATTTTCTCTTGTGATTTTTTGTGCCATTTGGTAACCTTTCTTGGATCAATAAAGTGAAGCTTTGGAGGATCTCTTGGTGTTCTTTGGTATTCTCTTGGTGTATTCTTGGTTCTCTTGTATGGTATTTTCTCTTCGTAAGGTAAAATTGTAGATTTTGTTTATCTTTGTTCCACATTTTATTACTTGAAGAACCCTAAGCAAAGTATTTTGCTAGGGATAAATCTGTTTGCAAAACCCTAACTCACTCCAAAACCCTAAAAGTGTGCCCTCCTTGACTTGTTCTCTCTCTCTTGGATGGGCAATAGTTGTAACTCATCCAAGAGGGGTCTCTCCTATCTCCCTCCTTCAAAGGAGTCCCTCTCTCCTCCTTTTAACATCGGTTTTTCACAGAGACTCTATTATGCCAAAATCTCTCCCCACTCTCTCTCATTCTCTCCCATTTTCTCTTGTGATTTTTGGTGCCATTTGGTAACCTTTCTTGGATCAATAAAGTGAAGCTTTGGAGGATCTCTTGCTGTTCTTTGGTATTCTCTTGGTGTATTCTTGGTTCTCTTGTATGGTATTTTCTCTTGGTAAGGTAACATTGTAGATTTTGTTTATCTTTGTTCCACATTTTTTTACTTGAAGAACCCTAAGCAAAGTATTTTGCTAGGGATAAATCTGTTTGCAAAATATTTTGTAGGCCTTTTAAAAGATTTCACCTTCTTGCCTCATTGTGTAGCAAGGGTTTACATATTTCAGGTTGCCAAAGNGTTTATCTTTGTTCCACATTTTATTACTTGAAGAACCCTAAGCAAAGTATTTTGCTAGGGATAAATCTGTTTGCAAAACCCTAACTCACTCCAAAACCCTAAAAGTGTGCCCTCCTTGACTTGTTCTCTCTCTCTTGGATGGGCAATAGTTGTAACTCATCCAAGAGGGGTCTCTCCTATCTCCCTCCTTCAAAGGAGTCCCTCTCTCCTCCTTTTAACATCGGTTTTTCACAGAGACTCTATTATGCCAAAATCTCTCCCCACTCTCTCTCATTCTCTCCCATTTTCTCTTGTGATTTTTGGTGCCATTTGGTAACCTTTCTTGGATCAATAAAGTGAAGCTTTGGAGGATCTCTTGCTGTTCTTTGGTATTCTCTTGGTGTATTCTTGGTTCTCTTGTATGGTATTTTCTCTTGGTAAGGTAACATTGTAGATTTTGTTTATCTTTGTTCCACATTTTTTTACTTGAAGAACCCTAAGCAAAGTATTTTGCTAGGGATAAATCTGTTTGCAAAATATTTTGTAGGCCTTTTAAAAGATTTCACCTTCTTGCCTCATTGTGTAGCAAGGGTTTACATATTTCAGGTTGCCAAAGATTGGAGCAGGAACTCCAAAGGATTCATTATGTTCCATATAATTTTATGTTTTAATTTCACCCTTCTATTTACTTATTTTCTGCATATATAATCACTTGAATCTTGCTAAAAAAATCAATTTCCAAGTTCATATTTTTATTGTAAATATTTATGTACATATGCTAACTCAAAACTAACATTTTGTGGTGATTTTTAGCATTTTCCAGCACGCTTTGTTTGTTGATTTATGCAGGTTTTCACCATTTAAAAGGGAGGTACCGACCAAATTTGGCTACCTAAAGCTCAATAAAACTTCTTCAAGTTTTGGTGAAAATTCTCTCCCTCTCTCTCACTTTCTAAAACTACTGTAAGAATCCCAAGAGAGTCTCTTGGGCTTGCACTTTCTATTTCTTTCCAAGTTTAAAATCTGTAAATTAATTTTAATTATTTGCCCACACCTGTTTTTGTGCTTGGCTCTGCCATCCTTGCAAAATTGTGACGGCTAGAATTAGATTTTTTTTTATTTTTGCTTTAATTGATTTTGTCCACCTTTGCCACAAAATCGAAAGGTCTTGTCCTCCACCTTGTACCAAAGTAGTGTGGTTAACTTGTTTAAGTTATTTATTTTAATCAATTTTTGTTTGCCCACACCTTTCATCCTACAAAATTGTACTGGCTAGTGCTTAAAATTTTATTTTGGCAAGTAAATAAAATGTACCCCGCATTTGCCTTGTATTCCCTCCCCTTGCCACTTTGTGGATCTTGGGTAATAAGAAAGGGAAAAGGATTGAGTGGATAGTTTAATTAGGCATCCATTTCTGTTATTGTTTGGCCACTAAAATAAGGTGACTTGCATAGGCTAGAAGGGGTTGAAGCCGAGGATGGTTTCACGGCACTAAGTGTTCTCCTTGTTGAGCACCCAAACACTTTGGACTTGACTTGTGGAGCTAGCGAAGAACCGTGTTGATATTCCTATTGATCACCCAACATTTCATCTTGGCTAAGAGATAAGGACTTGGGGTAGTCACATAGCTTAGGCTTGCAACTCCTCACATCTAAACAACTAAGATAAAAAGAAACTTAAAATTAACTAAATAGTAAAAACAACCTAAACACTTGCACAACATTTCCATTTCAACAATTTGTTTTCGAGTATTCACATTCCATTTATTTTCTGCAAGTTATTTACATTATTCTTTATTTTTTATTCAAGCATTCTTTAAATTTTTCGGAAGTTATTGTTTATATGAAAAGTTATTTTGAATCATTGTGTGGATAAATTTATTATTTATGTCAAGTTGTAAAGATATTTTTTTGTGAATATATTACAATAAGAGAATTTTGATAATCTTTAGGCACTGGTCGAATTGTTTATAAAATAACGGTTTGCTTGTCATTGAATGATTGCATTTTGCATGGTTGCTTGTCATTGAGTTGGGTAACACTAATCAACGACTTAATTAACTCCTAGAATATTTAATAAACCTTCCCATAGTTTAATAGGGTCTAACCCCCTTGGCTTCTCTAGGGGTCAACCTAAACGGAAGGAGTCCATATTGAGGTGACATGGGTCTGGATCTAGGTTCATGCCTAAAAGGACACACCAAGTGGGTTGGATACTTCTCCACGTTTATAGGTGTGTATTAGGACGGAAACAATCCCAAAGTTGAGGATCATTTGACTAAGTTCTATGATGACTTAGACTTGCATAATGTGCATTTTCAACATCAAGAGGTGATCATGAGACTCTTTTTTGCTCCATTAATAAAGGATGCTAAAGTCTGGTATAATAGCCTTTCGAAAAAAAGTATAAAAACATGAGAGGCTCTTGAGACCACCTTATTAAAGAGATGGGGGGTTGGAAAGGACAATACTTCATTGTTCTCTCTATTTGATTAAATCGCAAAACAGGAATAAGAGCCTATTAGAGAGTTCAATGCTAGATTTGATTCCTTGATAGAAGATTTTCCCTACAACATTAGAACTCAAGAAGAACTTATCCTATTATGATATTTGAATGCTTTCCAAGGACAATTAGGTTTCTTTATGAGGGATAAATGCCCCAAAACCTTCCTTGAAGCATGTTATCGCACAGATTGTAGGTTGGGCAAAGATCGACCCAATCTACAAATGTGAGACGACTATGGGAATATCTACCCACTATCACCTTAGATAGGTACTCCCCTCGCTTTAGAGATGATGTGATCACCTCAAGGGGGGAATCCTGGTGACCCTAGGGGGAAATGAGATGGAAAGTGGAGTAATGGAAGGTGATGCCCCTATAGGTCATTGTAAGAAGTGGAACATGACTTGAGCACAAACTTTGATGGTAAAAGAGGGTTGTTAGATAGTGTTTTTAGATAATCATAGTGACAACCAAGTGGTTGTAGCAAATATTTGCTACAACAACGAATTTCAACCATAAAAATCAGCAAGTAATCGGTCAAAAAGTCATCCCATAAGAAGTAGAACAATAATAGTGGCTTCCAAACAAAATTCCACGGTTGAAAAACAAGTTAAAGTTAAAGTTTGAATGTGTATTGTTGCAGCCCTAATGGTTGTAGCTTTCATTCGATTATAACATGAGAACTACCAAGCCAAACAAGATGCCTTAGTGGCTTGACCAAACTTTATATGAGATGGATGCAAAAGTGGCACGCTTTCCCTATGCTTGTGGTGTAGCATTCAATGTGCTTCGCTCCCCCTATTGGCATGACATGTTGAGGGTCATCAACGAAAAAGCCTCCCAAGTTTACAAGAGCCCCAACGATGAGAAAGCTAGAACTATGTTACTTGATAGGGAAAAATCAAAAATTCAAGTTGGTCTTTCACAGTTTACAAATGAATGGTCTGACATTGGGGTATCCATTGTATCAGACGGTTGGACAAGTGTTAGAAACCAATAATTGATCAATGTTATTGGTGTTTCTGCTAGTGGTGCAGTATTTCTCGCAGCACATGACTCATCTTCAATAAGTGCAACTTCTCAAAACATTTCAGAGCTCTTCTTGAAAACAATTGATGAAGTTGGCCCTTTTAATGTGATTCAAGTAATCATTGATAATGCAGCAAATTGTAAGGGAGCAGGTATTGAGCGAACACATCCACACATCTTTTGGTCTGGGTGTTTGGTGCACACCTTGAACCTTTTGATGCATGATATTGTCAAACATAAATAATGTGGATGGATTAATCAGATGTACAAGAGAGGGAAGCAAGTCATCAAATATATCATCGAGCATACAAGGGTCAATTACTTCTATAGCACTTACTCCAGGTTGCAGATACTTAAGATTGCACCAACTAGATTTGCTAGCTATTACCTCACTTTTAGGTGCCTATTGAAAGTGAGACAAGCTTTGGCTGGTATGGTGATGAGTGATGAATGGGATGATTTGAACAGTGATAAAGAAGGTGCATTAGCAGTCAAGAACATAGTGCTTGACAGTCAGTTTTGGACACAGGTTCGGTATGTTTTGCAATTCACCAAGCCAATTTATAACATGATCAAGTTTTCAGATTCAGATCCGCCAATCATTGGGGGAGGTGTATGAGCAAATGGATAGCATGCTAGGGTTGATTAAAGACATTGTTGACCCTAAAGATGTCGACATGTATAACCTTATTCGAGTGGAAGTGGAAAAACGGTGGGAAATGCTAAATATTCCACTACATGCCTTAGCATACGTGCTAACACCGAAATACTATCATGTATCATGGCTTTCAACATTGGCGCCTGGTGGTGGGACCAAGAAAAAACCACACCAAGATCCAGAGGTTCAAGCAGGTAAAAAAATTTCAAACAATTTCTTTATAATAATTTCTACTTATGGTTTATGTTCATTTCAATTTTCTACTTATGGTTTATATTCATGATTCATTTCTATTTATGATAAATTATAATTGTTGAAGGTTATATGAAAGCATTAGACAAATTGGTCCCGGACGAGGAGGAGTGTGACAAGATATGGCAACAATTGAGCGAGTACATACTTGGGCAAGGTGCCTTTGGGACCAACCATGCATTAAGAGATTGAGGGAATTTGAGTTCTCTTGTGTGGTGGAACATTTATGGTGGTGGCACTCCACACCTCCAACGTTTGGCAACATGGGTGCTTTCACAGATGGTGAACACTTCTTCTGTAGAGAGGTGTTGGAGCACCTACAGTTTCATCCACAATGTCAAAAGAAACAGGTTGAATGCAGGCTGAGCAGAGAGCTTGGTTTATGTTCATTACAACTTGCAATTGTTGTCCCATTACTGTGAGGAGGCAAAGGAGGATACAAACTTGAAGCATTGGGACAACCATCCAAAGGAGGATAATTTGGAGGATGGGGTAATGCTTTTAGAGCAATTGGAGAATGCTCTTTTTGATGATGATGATCATGCTGAGATTCCACCCCAGCTACTACCCAGTCCTTGGTCCCCCTGTTCAGGACTCTAGCAGCAGGGGCTTCATCTTCATCTACTGCACATTTTCGTCCTTCTCGGGCTCCTCCACTACCACTATGTGGAGGCACACACGGCAATCATGTTGGTGGAAGGAGGATGGGATAGTTGTTTGATGTTTCTCTATTTTCATTACTTGACATGTTAGTCTATAGATGATATATTCATAGCATTTAGCAACTAGACTCTAGAGTCTAGTTTTGGACCTTGAGATCTTCACAATTCAGTGCAGATAGCCTATTTTGTAATCATAACTATTTGGTCATGACTCATGTTATGGTTGACGGTTGCTAGATGACTATTTCATTCCATAACTTAATGGTCTACTTTCTATTATATGGCTTAAAAATTTGTATGTTGGTTTGTAAGTTTGTAATTGCTAG
>SNQJ01S0069394.1:5938-18079 GCA_010110895.2 Picea sitchensis
CAGGTCCTGCATTGCCTGCCAAGCTCTTCTTTGAATGAGTATGGGTACATTTTGGGATCCCACAAACCATTATCTCAGACCGTGACAGTCGGTTCCTCAGCACATTCTAGTCGAGCCTTTGGTCATTGATGGATACCAAGCTCACCAAATCCACTTCCTTCCACCCCTAGACAGATGGCCAAACTGAGGTCATCAATCAGATGATCGTACATATCCTACGCATGTACAATTCAAAACACCCCTGCACATGGGATGAGAGTCTTCCCTATGTCCAACATAGCTACAACCAAGCCTGCATAGCTCAACTGGCCACAACCCCTTTTAGGTGGGGTTGGGATTCCAACCATTGGGCCCCATGGATGTTGCACTACCCCTGGTGACCACCATGATTGACTCGTCCACTGCTCCACTAGAGGCTGACAAAGCCACCCGGTTCATTGAGCGGATCCAACACATCCGCCAACAGGTTCAGGATATTCTACAAAAGTCTAATGCCAAGTACAAGTAGCCCCATGATCAACATCGACTACCACATAAGTTTCAGGTGGGAGACAAATTTTGGTTGGACTTGCAGAAAAAACACCTTACATGGCCCCATCTGAAGCTTCGCCCACTCCATTATGGGCCGTACACCATCACCAAGGTTGTGGGTGACAATGATTTTGAGCTCAACATTCCCCCTTTCCTTGTCCTGCACCCATTCTTCAACGTGGCTCTCCTTCGACCATATTTCCCACCATCATTGGACACCTCCGAGATAGCAGATAAGTTTCAAACCAATAGATCTCAACCCTGACTACATGCAACAGACATCCAGTGATAATATTGTGGACACACAAATAAAGGGCACTCGACAACAAAGGATCCAACTTTATTGAGTCGTTAAAGCAGGGCAACTCCTGCACCAAGGCAAGTGGCTCACCTGGGGCCAAATTCAACATAAATTTCCTCATCTAATGGGGGAAATCAACGCAGTGGAGACCATTTCTTATTAAGGAGGGAGGATTGATCCAGTTGGATATCGGTGGCCACCCACCTTTTCCAACTCGCTCAAAACAATTTTCTGGCAATTTTGGTAGTTTACTATTTTTAGTAGTTTTTAACTTCCGGGGCCATTTTGAGAGCGTAAATGAAGGTTTTTCGGGATCAATCTTCTCAATGATATCCAAAGACTCTAATTGAGCCCCCAAAATGAATCTCCTCGACGATACCTTTCCAACGGGCTATCATGTGCCTAAAACAAAGATCGTATGCAAAAGTTACGACCCCAGAAAGTTGATGTACTAACTTACCGAAACAGGGCTGACATGACTTTCAATGCTTCATCTCCCAAGGTTAGGTTTTTGGATGTATAGGGTTTTTTACATTCCTGTTTATTGTAAAAAGGTCTTCAGAGTTTCATTTTAATCATCTTCTTGCGAATGAGCACATCTGTCACATCTCTTCTCAGAGATAAGCCGCTACCATTCCAACAAGCTTGTTTTCTGCTGCATTTTACAGTTTCATCTTATTTCCTTATTGAATAGAAAACCAATTTTATTGTATCTTTGTTATTATGTGTTAAACATCTTCTAATAATTTGTATTCATTTCGTTCTGCTCATAAAATCTGGATCAAGATCGTAGTGGGAGGTCCCTCACATCCTTGATGACAATCCTTCCACTCTCCTTGTTCGATCCTGACACACAAAACTGTGTTATATACTCATCTATCTGAAGTGGCATGGTCGAATGGCTGGATAGAATGACGGGTACCCCGTCAGAAAATACACATCCTCAATGTCGATCTCCAACATGTGACATCCCACCTGGAAGGCCTGCTCATCAACATCCCACAATCCAATCAGATGCTCAAGGAGAAGTATTTCATTTCACATATTTTGTATCTTGAAGTATTTCAGTAGCCTGCAGTTTCAGAGAGCTTCCCTCGCTTGAGAGTCAATTAAGGTGGACAAATCATCATTCTCATGCTCCCTTTCCTTCCATTCGAGCATTTTGGCTGATTAAATCCTTGCAAATCAATAATAAGAAGCATTAGCCAAAATCCCAACCAAAGAAAGTTCTTTTTCATAGGTCAAAATGCAAAGAAAATTTTGAGTTTTGTGCCTGACGCCCTCCTACAAGCCTTTACAGAGTGTTGGCACCCCCTAATCATGGGCTCCAGGGCACCGAGATCTAGGATGGTGCCCCTCACAATGCACCAGGGGAGCGCCACCCTAGTAGGGTGCATCAGAGGTCCTTAAGTAGCTCAAAACCACTGAAATAAGCATCAAAATAAAAAATAAAACCATGGAAAGTGAAGAGGAGGATCAAATCTCTAACCTGGTCCAGAAGAAACATAGAATGATGGCCTGTAGCTCCTGCAATCAACAACAGAAAAATCACTCCAAATGGGAAAGAACTCAAGTGAAAAGACAATTACAAGTGAAAGGTGAAAATGAACCCAAATTTTTACCCAAAATGACTTTTTACTTTTTACAAACTAGTTTTATCTAACCTTTTTTTCACATTTATATTACCTATCATTTGGATTTTTCACAATTATCGTCATTTTTTAAGGAACTGTTGATGGTTTTTTCCCATGATGATTTGTTTATGTAGGAACATATGAAGCATAATCATTTTGTTACCTTGTAACCTCTTCAAGAAAACTTCGTCGTCCTTCGAGCTCATTAAAATATGAAGAGTTGTCTGTTGGGCGGTAATTTAACCCTTTTCGGTCCCAACAGACTAACTACGAAAAATGAATACTCTAGTCAAATCTTAACTAGAAGAGTTCTCCGTCATATTATTTTATGTTTTTTTGGGCCTCAGAGACTAAAATTATGAAAAAAAACACCCACAGAGTTTTCTTTAAGTTCTTTTCAAACTCCCTAAACATGAAAAACAACAGAGTTTTCCTTCTCTGGACTTGTAAAAAATACATTGAAGGGCCCATCTAGGGACGAACACTTCTTCCAGTTTGTTAAACATAGGAAGAGGAAATTACCGAAGGTGAGTTATATCAAACACTTTTTATCCTCCTCAAGCTTGATAAACAAGAAATAGGTACTCATCTATCTGGATGGGGGAAAAATTGAAGGAAGTGGGTCAAGTGTCTTGAAACCTTCAAGGCAACTTTTGTTGTCACCCTTGAACATAACACCCGTCTGCATTTCACCTTACATTTGGTTAATTCACTCTCCCTTGATTCATACCAATCCTATGAGTCTTATTACTCCTTCGACTCATCCGAAGAGTGCCCCAATCATTGTCGTACTATGTTTTGTTTCATTTCTCAACTGAGTCGAAAGCTGCCAAATCTTGTGTCATCTCTCATAAATGTTCAAGGGAAGTCTTACACAGATCAACCCTCTACAATATTACCAGTTTCCATCCCCGTGTCAGTCCATATTTCCGATCTCATATCACTATCCTATGACCGTTTCATGTCGATGATGGGGGATACATCAAAGCCCTCCTTCAACGAGTCTTTTCCTGTCAACTTCAACACATTATTTGGGAATTCGATTTAGAAACACAACAATACCTTGGAACCTGCATGCTTCAATGGCAAGCCTCCTCTCTTTCGACAGTGGGTTTACATCATTGACCCCTAATCGATTGATCCCACGAATATTCGACTTCAACTCAATTTTCACGTTCGTTGGGATGTACTTTACGTACCTCGAGAATCGTTGACATTATTGGTGATTTCCCTCGCGTTTGTTAATGGTATACATCAATGATCGGTAATCAAGCGGTTTCTACCATGTTCAACACCAAAGAATTTATTCACATGGATAGAATCATACTATTTTGGGATCGGGACAAAGCCCTTGGGTTGAGCACCCACTTTGTTATGTGCTTTTCCCAGGTTGCAACAAAGATTATTTGATTGATTTACATAGATCCACTTTGTATTGGTCCATGGCTATGTTCTTCTTATAGCATAACTCCATTGTGTATTCTTTCGTGGCTACGATCAGGTTATGTCATGGAGAAATGGATCCATATTGTATCTTTGGTGGCCATCTCCTTAGTTAATATCACTATGGATCCATAGTGTATTGGTTGACGACCATGCTTTGAGTCATTTATATTTCAAGCATAGGTATGCCTACCTCTGAAATGAAACATAGATTAATATTGTTTGATGATTGTTTACAACTTCTACCAAGTTCTCCAACTCCACCACCCTTGCATTGAACAAAGTGTTTCGACCATCAGTTTTCTCTTCTGACTTCACACTTTGGGGGGAAATCTGTTACACATTAAAATTTCACATTTGCATATAAAGTGTCGCAAGTGTTGCACATGGCACAAACATAATGTTTTAAGTGTCGCAAGTGTCACAAATGTCACATTCTAAGTGTCACAATTGTCATAAGAGTCGCAACTCAACCATCACAAGGGTCGCAAGTGTCGTAACATGCTTCATGCACTTTTTGTAAGTGCCACAACTCAATCGACACCTTAGAAACATTTGTCACAACCTTCAAATCATGTTAGAGAGAATCCCCATATTGACAATCGATACACATCTTTTACTTGGAAAATTCAACTAATTTTTGAGCATTTATGGAGGGTGGCGCCCCCCTAACTATATTGGGGGAGTGCCACGACACCCTCTTTGCCATGTTAGGGGAGCGCCATTGTTAAGATGGCACCCTGTCTCACTATGGGGGAGCGCCATTCTTGTTGAGGAAAAGGGGGGATCTTCTCCACCAATTTATATGGGCTAGCTCTCTCAGAATGGGTTGGTTATGTTCGACCCTCATGCTTGGGCTTCACCCTAAGATCTGATCCAATCCTCAAGGGTCTCTCCTCATCCATATCCCTCATTTTCTCATGGTAGTTGTACTTCTCATGCCTATAAATTGAAATCTTTGTACTTCTCATGCCTATAAATTGAAAGCTTTTCCATGGGGAAGAAGGAGAAAGAAATAAACAATAGCATTGTTATTTTGATGTTATATTGTTCATGCAAAGGGTTGGATGAGGAGGATCTGAAGGAGCTGTTGCATCTTCAAACTCGGATTCTAAGAAATTGCTTTTGGTTCTCAAATTAATATACTTTGCCTATTTCCTTCAAGTATGTGTACTTTTGCATCTACTTGTCTATTGTCATTCAATCTTCATAGGTAGATCTGTTTAGTTAATTATATAGAGTGGAAGAAATGTATCTTTGCTCTTTGCAGGATCAAGGAGCTTAGGAATCAAGCTCAAGAATTCAAGCATCAAAGGACAATCACCGGAATAAGGTATGCCACACTTCTCTTCTCCTCATTTAACTAGCTAAGCTAGATCTAAAAGGAATATAGCAACCATTTGTGCTTTTCTGTCTTGGTAATATGGGCTTGATAATCCAAGGGAGATTTCACCTGTCCATAGGGGAAATATTTTGTAACAAAAACACTCCAAGAATATTTGATAGATTTGATATGATGACTTAACTCTTCACTTACAGAAGCAACAATCAAGTCATATGCTTTCTTTTCCTTATTCATCCATATGGCAAGCTCTTTATCTACTGTAGGTTTGGAAGGTTTGTTATCACCATCACAAATGGCATCCCAAACATCGTTGAAGATCAGGGTATGATTGATCTTCCTTGACCATTCTGGATATCTCTTTTCCACTGAGCACCACACCAACAGTGGAAACAAGAGAATGCATTTTTGTCACCAACTACTCCTCACAATACAACTTCCTTCCCCATAATCTCTAAAAAATGTAGATTAAACCAGGCTCAAATTTTTTGTTGACTAGGCTTGCAAAGCTATAAACGAATCTTGGAAAGAGCAACAATGGAAAACATGAACCATATGATTGATCCAATGGGCGACCCTAGTTAAGTGAGATGATATCTAGGGGAGTTGGATCATGCAATAACAACTTATTCATTTAAGGAATTCGAGCAATTGATGGAGCAACTCCTCCCAACCGTTATTTGTGTATGTGGGTTAAGGATTGCATTCCTTTGGGTTAGACGATTACACAAGTAGTGTTTGGTTTTATGACTTGAATTAGAGATCACACACTTGGAAGAAAAATGTATAGCATCGACAGATGGTTTGTTGAAAATAGATTTCAACATCATTAATGCAGGAGCCTTCACATTGTGTATGTTGAGGCAACTGTGCTTGTTCTAGCAAAATATCGTGGACAACTTCAAATACTAAGATATAGTTTCTCAACGACAACTTGGATAATAGTAGAATGGGTGTTGTGTCCTAGTATGAACACAAAGTATTGGTCTTGGTGTGTTGAATATGTCGACTAAGGTGTAAAACAGGGGAAAAAAACTCAACTGACGATCTTTCCTCAAAATATATGCAATCATTATCTTGAGCAAAGAAGAGTGCCAAATGTCAAGAGAATATGCTAGTGCAATTTTCTCTTAGAAGGTATGCCAACAATCAATAATCTCCGAGGATTATTTCTTGTAGGTCTGGAAAATGCACGAGAATCGTTGCACAAGAACTGTTTCCTTTAAAACATGCATGATTAGGTAAGATCCATTCATTGCAATCTTAGTTACTCATCACTATGAAATTCAAAATGTTGAATGTGTTCCAATTGGCATATGATTCTCATGTTTGTGTAAGATTATGATAGTGTAACTTCAAGAAGAATGCAAATTTGTTATGTTCACTACCACATAATGCGAGTGCAAGACCCATGTGCACACAATAGTCACCATATGACTATACTTGGAAGTGAAATGACAATAAGCTCTAATGGATTCATGGAGAAGGGAAGCAACTCAAAAAGAGATCATGGAGCTATCAAGAAAACCCATGCTCTAGTACCATTGATAGGCCAGGGATGAATAACTCCATGCATTGTATTATTTTTTAATAAGAGCTATATATAAATACATTAGCATTGACAGGTATGAAGACCGTTCCTATTCACCCATGACTCTTCACATTTATTCACTTACAATAGTTACAATATTTACAAGACACCAAATAGGATTAGGTATCTAACAAATTGTCCCTCACTAATGGAGGTCCTTACACTTGATTGAAAGCTCCAACATGCAACATTGACCTCTAGAAGTGTTAGACAATGGAAGGGTAGGGTAGATGCCTTGGCTCTCATCAATAGAGGGGCAAAAGTAGGCACCTAAAATGATGAGGGGTTTAAGGAGGCCACATGTTTCTATATGTAAGGAAAAGGTGGTGAGATGGAGGGGCCTTGAATGGCCCTCCAACTTCATAAAAAAGATGTGATAAATGACAAGGAGGTGGGTTTCACAAAATTCACCCCCGCTTTCTCTAATGTGTGGCTTTGGATTGCATCATGGGATGCATCTTGACATGTGTAGGTCCCCACCATGCCAAACTCGGTCAATGAGCCTTCTCCAAGGGATACCCCTTCAKTTGCCATCATGTTTTCCTCTRAGTTGTTTGTTTGATAAATATGATGGAAATGGACTAAAAAATTGGTTATGAGAATGAGTTTGGCCAGGGCAAGTGATGTATTGTGTGCGCTGTTCTCATGGAGTTGATGATTTAGGATGAGTCTCCCATGATAGTTATAAGTTATAGGGTTGCTCCCCACCCCTCTCTAATGTGTGGCTTTGGATTGCATCATGGGATACATCTTGACATGTGTAGGTCCCCTCCATGCCAAACTCTATCAATGAGCCTTCTCCAAGTGATACCCCTTCATTTTCCATCATGTTTGCCTCTAAGTTGTTTGTTTGATAAGCATGATGGAAATGGACTAAAAATTTGGTTATTAGAATAAGTTTGACCAGGGAAAGTGATGTTTTGTGCGTTTTGTTCTCATGGAGTTGATGATTTAGGATGAGTCTCCCGTGATAGTTATAAGTTATGGGGTTGCTTGTTATCTTAGCGAGGAATTTTTATTCTTGGAAAACCATCATGCTTTAGCCTCATTATTGGTGGCTTCATCAATACCACATGCACACTGGGTTTCTTTGTGCCCTGTTGGAGTAAAGATGACTCCCCTAGCACCATGATCTTACACATCATAGAACATGCAATTTTGACAAACAAGGGTAAATGTCCACTGATTTGGAGTGATGAAAAACTAGAGAGATGCTATCCCATTAAAAAATGCCTTCCACATCCCTTCGTAGATTACAAATGTTTGTTTCATCAAGTTTAAAATCTTGTGCTATAATTGAAATATTATAACCAAATTTAATTTTAATTTCATACTTTGTGCTATAATTGAAATATTATAATCAAATTTAATATTAATATCATATTATAATTCAAATACTCAGATAATAATATAGACACAAAAAAACACATTAATATTAAAATCGCCCCCTTACATATTCAAACCATTTGAAAAACAAGGCACATGTACAATCCTACTAATGCACTACCTTGACCTCGATGGGAAACCCCACATCTATGGTACAACCCTTGACAAATTGTCCTTCACCAATGCCAAAATCCCTCATGGTCTAGTCAATGAAGCAAGAAAGAAAAGGGAAGTTCAAATTGATATTCTCTTTTCCAATTAAAACGGAAGTTGCYATTTTCCATCATTTTAGAAGGTTGCTACAAATGCCAAAAAACCTAATTTGTTGGCTTTTCCTATACCATAGTAAAAAATGTCATAAGAACTTATCACATAGTCTAAACATTCTACGTTTTGGTTCTTTCTCGGGTATATTTTCTAGTTGATTTTGTCCAAAATCCGGTCATAAATTGTTAGAACTRTAGATTTAAGTGGTTGAGTCTGTATAATCCAAGCATCCCAGGGGTTTTCYARGACRYTGAATTGATTGATGCATTCAAAAATGCAATTTAGAAAACAATAATGGATGATTTCACCCAGATTTATATTGCGAGATTCTAGTGAAATTCCAAAACGTAACTTATTTGGATATCACATCTTCATTAAAAAATTAATTTAGTTGTATACTAAATTAAATTAAAAAATTAATACAACTTGAGTGGGCCTAATGGTTAAGAACATGTGTTTCCTCCTAAAAGGTCACAAGTTCAAATCCAAAGGGGGGTAGGGTATGTATACCTCCGTAGATCGCTGGGCGGAGGGGGTCCCTTGTCCCACAAACAAAGGGGTCTCATACACCAATTTGGTGTCTGGCTTAGCCGTAACCTTGTTATTATAAAAAACCATTTTCTGTTGAAACTTTTACCTATATTCCAAAACCATTACTTATTTCAACATTGTTTTTTATTAGAAAATTAATTTAATTGTGTAAATATATATTCAAAGAACCATTGTCTTAATACTCTAAAATCATTATTTTAGAGTTGGCAAGTATGCATATGAGAACAAATTTATATACTGGCTTCTACCCTCATTATACATTCTCTTTACATCTATTCCACAATTTTCATTCAAAAGCAGCCACAAAATGCACATAGAACAATTAATAAATACCACCTTTGCCTAACCATAATCTTACGCAAACGATCAATGTTACTCTGGCTCAATTTCATGGATGTTTGCATCCACCTCGCAGAAATATAGCTCCATATGAAAAATGGGACTAATGAACTTATACAATACAGAAAATGCCTTTTGCCGCTATACATGGACATGGTCCAAATACAATGTAACTTGGCCTGAATACAAAGAAGGACCCAAATTTAACAAAATTGATTACGACAATGGACACTGTAAGTGCTTAACCACTTACTTATTGATTAAAATAGACAACTCAATAATCTTCATTCCCACCTCTGACTCAAGTATACAACTGGATAGAAAGGCGCTGTACAATGGTGGAATTAAGAATATTGGTGTTACTAGTGTTCGTCTCAACCTCATAGCCAAGAACCCCAACCGGGAAACATCTGACACAGGCGTTCTGAATCCACAGCATCTTGAATTAACTGTTGTACCTGAAAAAAATAGAGTTTCCTTATCAGACAGATAATAGATTCCCACTCTCAAATTTAGTGCACAAGAAAATGAAAAAACTTCAAGTCCCATGGTACATGCCTATGCCTAATATAATAAATAATAATTTATATTTATAATAATAAATAACAATAATAATATGTGGGCTATATACAAGTACATGTACATGCATTGGTTCTAGGGTTAGTTCAAGTGGTTTTCCACTTGGGTTCCCCAAGGTTCGGTGTACATGAACACTGATGGCATTTACCCCGAATGCCATTCACGGAATGTGAGGAAGCATCTAGAAGGTTTCCCCGAGGAAGTTTTCTATGGAAAAAAGTACATATACATGCACATGAGCTAATGGTCTGCCGGTGAAGTAGGTGTAGTAACTCTGTGCCCATCCAGGTTCAATTCTCAATGAGGCTGGCTACTATGGGATAGAGCAGTGGGATTCCCTTCCAAATCCTAGGCCATTAATCATGAGTGCATGTATTAGGGTTGGCATAATACCATCAATCTCACTCTCGCTGAAGTGTGGAGGTTGGGACGAGAGTGTTTCTAACATTTTTTTCAAAAACCCCAAGAGGTAGCTTGGTTTATTTGACCCTTTCCGCTAAAATGTAATGCCCAGGGAGGGTGCGAAATCCATTCCCACTGAGTCTTGTGGGACTACTAGCAGCTATTGCGGTTGGCGGTTAACACTGCCCTCCATTTGAAAACCTGGGAAAGTGGGGGAAATCTGTGGAATAGTGTTGGCAAGGTACCAGCGTCCTCATCCATTCTACTGAGTCCTGCGGGGTTACCAATCACTTTTGTAGCTGGTTGTTAATACCATCCTCCATCTGGAAACATGTGGAAGAGGGGCGGGGGTGTCTGCCAAATGGCACTAGCAAGGTACCAGCTTCCTCGTTCTTCCCTAAGTGTAGGAGGGTGGGGGGAATTATTTATTTGGAAAAAAGTACATATCCTAATGATAATAAGTTATAGTAGCAGGTTGGATATATATTATATATATAATCATGACGCATCATAAGTAAGTACTATTAAATATATAAAATATTTGGACTTGGGTGGACACCTTTGCACTTTGAAAGGACTCTTATCTATAAGCTCTCTATGTGCATGTCTGGTAAAAGTTCGGACATCTACAATACTTACATGCCCCTGTATGCTTCTCATCTCCCCTTCTTCATAACCTTCTAGCTTTTGTTTCACACGCATTAAGGCGCGTGTTGCATCTTTGTTCCCTTCATTTTCATCTTCGGGGCTCTCCACATCTGAAGTCTCATCCTCGTCGGTTTCCTGTTATAATTGTAATTACAATTTATCAGTGGTTTAATAAATAGACCATCAGCTAAGAAACAGTTACTAGAAAAGCTCTGGCATTTTTATGACTACCAATTCTTCAACTACTTTCCTGTTATAATTGTAATTACAATTTATCAGTGGTGTGATAAATATACCATCAGCTCATAAACAGTTACTACAAAAGCTCTGGCATTTTTATGACTACCAATTCTTCAACTACCTTTTGTCGTTGCAATGCTTTAAGAGGTGAAAGAGCCCATTTGTAAAGTGGGTCATGGATGAAAACCTGCCATGGAAGTAAACAAAAGTTAGAATAGGCAATGTTTGTAATTGTTCCAAATAAGCTGCAACATGACTTTGTAAGAGGAAAATGAATGTCCCTACTTCAATAATAGTGAGCAGTGCTTCTTTATTTGTTCTCATCACAGATAATGTTTCTTCACAACATCTTCTAAATACACCCTCCACACCAGTGACTCCCATGCCATCAATTATGTCCCTTGTCAACCGAAAAGGAACCTGTTCCAAGGCAAATATTCCAAATCACGATACAAACATTTTGTGGATTGTATTACTTTTATCTTTGGGCACTTGATTTGGCATTCTTTTGTGAGTCTCAACTTACAAGGTTCTTAAGTTCATATCATGTGCCCATGACAGACATGATCTTTAATTGATAGCAATGTCACACAAAATGAAAACAGGTAATACAATGCTTCAATTATGAGTGATATGCTATAAAGGTCGTGAGAAACAGACCCTCTCCGGAGTCTTGAGCATCAAGCCTTGTTCAAAGGCCACACCAAGATCAATATGAACTACTTCTGCAGTTACTTGATCAATGAGAATGTTCATCGAGTGCCTGTCCCCAAGACCAACAATGTAGCCCACCTGTTTAAATAGAACAATCAATCCTCACTGTTAGCAATTTCGCCAGTTTATCTCAACGCAAAGTGCATGCCAATGAAAAACCAAGAGGCACTTG
>SNQJ01S0069394.1:48288-58500 GCA_010110895.2 Picea sitchensis
ATTGGTTAGTCGTTGCTTCTAATGAATGTTGGTATTTGACATTGATGATAAATTGTACTTGCTCATTGTGAAGCTTCTTCTTAAGCATTTATTGTGAAGTGATATGTTGTGATTATTGCTATTGTACACCATTGATTTGCTTCATCAATATTATCGATCAATTTCTTTATATCAGAAAGTCCTTGATTAAATGAAGTACTAACCAACAAGTGATCTTGCACATATATAGTTTTCTTGTTGCTTTGTCTCGGGCAGGTACACTTCTGGTTATCTTTATCTTTATCTTTATTGGTTGTTTACCCGGACTTTCTGATCGGTGGTGATTTGTGAGGGGGGAAACTTTAACTTATCCATAAGCCTTTGCCTTCTCAAAACCCCAGGTCACCAGGGACGTCTCCCCTGGGCCTACCACCCTAAACAGAAAGAGCTATCCCATCGAGGTGACAGTGGTAGGATAGTCTCAGTTTCGCCAGTTTGCCTTTCTTTCACCTATCCTTTACTTCCAAGTACAAACTGTGCGATAACATCTTGGTGCCTTTGTTGGGGAACACTAAATCAATTCTCCTCAAGACGACACTTTTTCGGTAAGCCTTTCCTCAAAGAATCCTTATCTTACAAGCTTACCTGGCGACTCCACTGATGACGAAACCAACTATAACTTCTCAATGGGACCTGAGAAACTTCACACCTTTGGACACGAGTAAAATCTCGAGATACCCCCGACGAATGCCCCCGAAGTACGAAAAGTGGCTCCCTAGATTCACTGGCAGTGATGGGGAAAGAGTCAACTATCACATGAGTGATTTTTGGGCTTTCTTTCAACTCCATCCTATCAGTGACGATGCTGAAGATTTGGTGATGAAACCTTTTTCTGCCACTCTTCATGGGAATGCTAGAAAGTGGTATGATGATCTCCCTGTAGCTAGCATCACATCTATGGACTAGTTAGAAGAAATCTTTCTCAAAAAATGGGGTATGAAATTGGAAGATATCCAAACGTTACTAAAAAGACTCGAGTATGTAAAACAAACTGAAAATGAGACTGTCTGGGACTTCCAGGATAGATTTCAGAGATTGTTGTATCAGATTCCTAGAAACCATTATCCTGAAGACAAGTACCTCGTGTATCTCTTTACCAATGCACTCTTGGTGCATTTAGGGTTTCTCCTAAGTAAAAAGAGGCCAAAAACACTCTACGAAGCTTGTAACATGGCCATGCAAATTGAGGCAGGTATCTTTTTGTCCAAAGGAGAACACATCTTTTCCCTAGGGACCAAAATCAATGATCCTGAAGATACCTCAGACACTCTCGGTTTGAAAAGATTAGTTTCCCTTGAAACTTTTACTGCTGATTTTCAAGAAGAAGGGGAACAAGTTATCAACCAGCAGAATGAAGACATGGTTGAGGAGCTGGAACCTAAGCAAAATGATGAAGTATCAACCTTTGCTCCTCCCTCTGATGAAGCCATCCACGAACCTTTCCCCCCTGCACAACAACAAGACGATGAGGTTAGTTGCTTTCCTTTTCAAGATTTTGATGATAACTTGTTCCATGATTCAGAGAGTGAAGGAGAAATGGAATCCCTGAATGAAGTAGATATTCCTTACTGTACAATTGAAGATGAAGGGACAATTCATGAGGATGAAACGATGATGCACGTTGAAGACACTCAAGTCCTCAAAGCTCCTGCACAAGAAGAAACAATAAGTTACCCTCCTCTCCAAGATTTTGATGATTTTCTACTTTATGATTTGGGAAATGAGGAGGAGATGGATGAGCCTTTGAATGTTTTGAATCCTCCATGTTATGATATTGATACTGAGATAGTTGATATTAATGAGTTCATACATGTTGGAAGACGTAAATGGGATGTAGTTGGTTTTTATATGGACCCCATTTACGACATTGAGAATCATTTCCAAGTGTTTCCTTTACAATTATCACAACAGGTTAACTTTTGACCAGTGGCAACAAGAGGATGATTTATTTACCGATACTTTCCAAACACCCAAGGTTGACCTAGTCCCTTATTCTCCTGATGATTTTCGGTCATACCTTGAGGGTTTTGATGAGTACTCCTTTGAGCGTTTGGATTCATCCCATGAAGAAGATACCGATCATTGTTATGCTCAGGTCTTGATACGAGTGAGGACATTGTTTGCCTGAAGAAGGATTCTTGTGACAGCTTTCTCCGGCCACCTTCGATTACTTTACTTTGTTGTGTCTCTAGAGGTGTAGTTGGGAGATATGTCTTTTGTATTGAGTTTCCTCTGGGGCAAACCCTAGAGTCCAAGGGTTGGTTGAATACTTCAAGAATAAATCTGTCATCTCAGCTTTTCAACTTTCCCTTCAGAGTTTGATAGTCGTCTACTAGATCATTGTCAATCCCTCCCCAGGTTTCAGATTATGAAAACGTCCTAGGTAGACAGCTTGCAGACCTTTTGAGTCAGTGTTCTGAACCTTTGACTTTTCATGATCCCTTCCTGAAGTGGATTGAGCACTTTCCTCAGAGATTGACTTGGCGTGATTTTATCGCTCCCACCTGCCTCCATGAGTTAGAATTTATGATTTCTGACGATACTACACATTCTCTAACCCATGTTATTTTTGTGCTTAACTTATCACTGTTTTGGTTTATGATGAAGCACAAAGGCAGGTATTGTGGGACATTGCTGGATTGGTTTCACTGGTTGTTTGACTACTCCTGACATCCAGCCAGCAGGTAAGTACAGGTAAGTAGGCATTTGCATTCATTGTATATACCATTTGCATTACATGCTAGAGTAGTTTGCTTTCAAATTTGTAAATATGCTTGCTTTCAGTTTTATATATATGAGTCGAGGGTGATATCACCACCCCAAATGATTGTTAATAATTTCTGTTGAGATCAGGCAGGTTACAGGTTATGCCAGAGATGTTGAGGTTCTCATGCGCTCTACGGTGAACACATGTCCCCGAGTTGGAGCCAAATGTTATCCCCCACTTTAGGGATAACTAAGGAGATTATGTCTCGAGGCCCACAAGTCCTAGACATGGAGTACCGAGAGCCAGATCGACTTGAGCATGGCCCTGGAGGGCCCATCTTTTCTTCCTTCAACGCCTCCACTTTGTCAGCAGCAGCAACATCCATCACCTCGGCTTGGTCCCGTAGCAGAGATGGATCTTGCTCCATGAGGTAATGAGTCTGGGTATCATGGTATGTGTCACTCTGATCCTCAAAAGCTTTGAATATGTGCATTTAGTTCTTTTTGTTTCTAACGGGTGCTTGGATCTTATACTTCTCCACTTGACCATGTCTGGGGGGAATGACAGGATGCCCTAGTAAGCTTGTGCCCATAGGTTTTGAGTTGCCACTGGGGGGTTCATGAAGAGTCATCGTCCACTCCCATCATACTTACCATTTTCCACCTTACTCCCACTCATCCATCCCATTACATTGGTTCGGGCATTGGGTTGGCCAATTATTTAAGGGTTGCACCTTGCCTTGTGGGAAGAAGGGGCTAAAGGCCCGAAGGGTAAAAGCAGCGAGAAAAAGACAAAAGCCTAAAAATAAAACCTCGAGATGCTTTGCCCAGGGATCCCCAAGAAAGCAGTAAAAGGCTTCTCATCAAGAAACAGAGGGACCCATAAAAAACAATAAAACAAGACCTAGTTAGAGGATAGGGGGTCTCATCACGAGCCAGCCTATTAGTTCCATGGGAATCTAGTGGTATGACACTACTAGCAGCTGGTTACCACGATTGTTACCACGATTGGCCGATTTCTTCGCTTGCTCCAGCCAGTGAGGGCGCATTGTGCTAGAGAGGACATCACATCTCAGCTAGGGAACGAGTTGGATCTTCTAGATCTTTGGTATTTAGCTTGGGGAGGCATTTGGAAGCCTATATCTTCATCTATCTATTGTATCTTGGGGGCATCATCAACCACACACTCTATTCTATTATATGTATTCCAGATCTACTCCATTTTGTGTGAGGTCAGTTATATATCTAAATAAAATCAGATCTGAGGTATTTGTGGCTATTTCTTGTCTTACTTGTATTGCATCTTGTTGAGTATATGCCATTGCTATATCTATATCATTTACTTGTTGCAAACACACAAAGAACCATCACCATAAACCCAACGAAACTCAAGAAAACTAAAATTTGCAAGACAAAATACCACAACCAGAAACACTAAAACTTAAAATGTTCCAAGCAAATTTGTTTGGGAACATTACATAGAAGAACCAAAATACTACAAATAGTTATACCTTTATTGATGAAAGAAATGTTTACTTGCCTCTTCAAGGGGGAAACCTCTAGATGAGTAGAGATCTGATTACAATATACTTCACAAGACATCTCATTACATTGCTTCTACTTCTTTGTATAGTTCTATCTACCTCCTGGGAAATTTCTAGAGAAGAAACTTTCTAGTAGGAAAAACCTTCTAGTAAGCCTTTTTACAACTATTGCTTTCACACTATATCGATTACATGGGCCTTGTTACCCCCTCATATGACATGAGGGTAATTTTTGTGATCTTTATCCCATGGTAGGATTTTCAGGATAATAAACAGAGTTGCTAATAGATTGGGGGCACACATACCTTCATTCTTTTCTCAGATACAATGCTCATGCTTGATGATTTATGGATCACCCTCTTGGTATACGTTTTGATTATAGAGCTTGCTACCTCGTCATGATGTTTCTATCTCCCAAGGGTTGGATGCTAGTAGTGTGGAATGAAAGGTGGTTTATGTGGTGCCACCTATTTCCCTCTTCATGGTTTCTTTACATCCTAACATCTCAAAGGCTTGAATGGCATTGAATTGAGCCACAATGCCTAAATGCCCTTTTTTAAGAAGCTTTTCCATATGATGGGAGTTGATGATCTTTGGAGAGCCGATCGCAATTCCTTTGAAAGTGTAGCTATGCCCCTCCTGCAAAAAAATCATGTATAACTCACGAAAATCCATGGTGACTGGACCTAAAGTCAATAACCATTCAACACCCAAGAAAATGTCACAACCACCCATTTCAATAGCAAACATGTGGGTTTTCAAGGAATAATCACCCATTTGCAACCTCGCATTCTCACAACGACCACCACATTTCATAGAACCTCCATTAGCAATCATAATTTGGAAGTTGTTCACAGCATGGAAGTAGGAGTGTGTTTCTTGGGCTACAAGTCAATGAATGAAGTTATGGGTCATATCCTTGTCAATTAAGACAATGAATTTGTGATGTTTGATGTAGCCAATCAATTTGAGGGTTTGGAGAGCAAAAATACCAGTCAAGGCATGTAGGGAGATCTTTGGCTCCACATCTTGCGAAGTAGATGGGGGAATGTCTTCAACAAGTGGATGAAGGGTCTCTTAAGGTATAGCTTCAACTTTATCATCAGAAATGTCCTCTGAAATGGCCATGTTACCCCCCCCATGCCTAGGGGTAACTAGAGGAGATCATGTCTTATGGCCCGCAATGAAGACAATGATCTCGACCATGATGATGATCAACATGTCCTTAGATAGCAGCCCGATAGCCCCCCTCGGATTTGCTCTTTTACTTCATATCGACCAAGCTCATCGCATCCAATCAACTTAGTGTATGGGAGATGGTAAGCCAACGTCACCTGAGGTATGTTAGACCTTCTTTCATGCGGAGTGTTGTGATTAGTTTACTAGGCATATGGATGAGGATCATATGGTTGAAGTTGGATAATGAATCACTAGCACAAGAAGTTACATTTGTTTCCTTGTTTCACCTTGGTGGACAACATCTGTCTAGTCTCACGTTGTCACCGCCCAGGGAAAAGTGGTACTACTGGGGGGCCCTCACAAGGGTAATGTTTTGTTCCCCACCATACTTAACACCTTCCATCCTGGAGGCTGTCGCAACGTACTAAATTTCAATAATGGCTCATGGTTCATTCTCTCATGAGAAGAGGGGCCGAAGGCCCAGAGGTTGATTGCAACAACTGCTAAAAGAATAAAAGAATGATGCTAAAGAAAGAAAGGAATAATAGCAAAGGACTCTCAAAAGCTAGTCCAAACTTGAGCTCTACCCTTTCTGTGTTTGCCCCAGTCCCAAGCAGTGATTCTATATCTTGAAACCTTATAAAAGGGGACTTGCAAATATGATAAGAGGACAAATAAAAAGAGAGATTAAGGGGTTTGGAAAAACATAGCGCTTAGAAAATGGTAACTCAAGAGCAAGCGCACTATCCACAAAGGCACTCATAGAAATGGACTCAATGACGCCATCAGCCATGAAGTAAGCCCAACACATACCACTATCACACTTACTCTTGAAGGGTTCTTTTCTTTCACTATTTTCCTCGGGACATATCCCTCTATCTCGGTCTTTTCTTTCACCGTTTTGGTTGGCACACCTAATAGGGGCAGATGTAGGTCCTTCCATATTCAAACTTGACAACTTACATAAAGTCTTGAGCTAGTGTGAGATTTGAAGGGGATATTGATGTGAACTGTTCATGTGGCTTATATCTTAAGTAACAACTTACTTTGCATGATTTAAGGACTGGTATGTCTTATGAACGTTGACTTACTTGATTTCATATTTTGTTTTGATCTGGATGCCCCTGACATGGTTCTTTGAAGGACACCCCAGGCTTTCACCCAGGACGTTGTGCCTCTATTGCAAGATATGGCATGTGTGATGCAGAGTAGTGAGTCAACCAGTGACTTGACACATTCAGACAGTGGCTCTCACATCTTCAGGACCTTCGACGATGGAAAGATGGGCTTGATTTTTTGACAGATGTGTCTTAGACCTTTTGTCTCCTATTTGTACCTACTCTCTATCTAAACCATACTAGATACATGTCAGCTAGTGGAAACACCTTGAAAGACACATTTTGCAGACTACTTCTAGCTACAAGGCTATGCAGAGTCCAGACCTATTTGTGAGTTTGTTCATCAGATTGAAAATTATAGTATCAATTACAAATAGCCTAGCAATTAAGATGTCTTTTTGGATCCTTTCATTAATTCATCTTTCCTTTTCTTTTTGAGCAGAGTTTAGGTTTTCATCCTTTGCTAACATTGAAAGTGATTTGGAGAACACCAAGGGTCAATACCTTATAAGTGCGGATCTTGAGGCGTCGCTTTAGTGTGTCAGAGTGGTCCTGTAGTAGAGTATTTACCAAACCAAAAAATTGTTCCATCACCTGCAGATAATCCTCTACAAATATCAGATTATTCGGTCTAGAGACAAGTACAAAAGTAAATCAGCTAAGAAAGCAAAAGCAGATTTAACTATAGCTAGCCAGTATCAAAGGATTCTTCCTTAGCTGAAAAATAACTTTTGTTAATATAATAATTCGAAGCCACAAAATCAAGATGGCTTGTCATAAACTATTCATACAGTGCACCTATAAGAATCTCTTAGAATAGCCAAAAGAGAAGGTGGGAGGTATGATGTATCACAGAGAGTTTCACAATTTTTAAGCTTGCTGTTGATATGCACCTCCCAGCATACCATAAGCTCAGTCAGTTTGAGTTACCTAATTCACATGAATTCAGAATCCGATTGATATGCTTCAATGCCTTTTTAGTCGAATAATTCTAAAATGAATTTGCTTGACTGATTCAATACAGCAGCGAAAAGACTTTCACTAAATGAACCTTGCCTGAAGCCTACTCACTGATTTCAGATGACACCAACATTTGCCCTCACACTGGTCTGAATTGGTTTAGTTCTTATTCATGTTCAACATTTTTTGTGAACTAACACAAAATGAATAGAGTTTTATAGAGAATGCTAGAAATACATTTCTGGTAGATGGAAATTGTCTGAATACATACTACCAAGTTCTTGAAATATTCGCTGGCTTACCGCATCTTGTCGAAGGTCATCATTTCCGGATTTGGCTAGCTGACGATACTTATGACCATCAGAACTGAAACATTCAACCACTTTCGGGGCATTTATTCCATTCATTACCCTGCATGGATGTCAATCAATCACCGAAATATCTTATGGCTGAAAATTCAAGGAACAAGGAAAATAGTAAAACATGAAATTGAGAATATATTTGCAGCTTTGCATACATGACACGATCAGATAAGCCATTGAAGTGTGGGAAAGACCCTTCTGGATATTGGCAGCTTCGATCAACTGGAAGGGTAGCAGTTATAACAGGGACCTGCATATGAATTTCATTTTTAAAGGTCATCTTGCAAATGAATTTCGCAGCATGTAAACAATCATTACAAGTTAAAGTTCCTGAGTAAATACTAAATTCGAAAACTTCCAAATTGACATATAACTCTATGTACCTATCATCCTAATCTATAACTGCACTATGATTTGAAGGAAAGACTAGTTAAAGTCATAGTTTTCCATTGCTTCTTTGTTCCTACAAGAGGATATACAGAATGAAATTCAAAGTCAAAGTAGTTGAGACAGTTAATATATATGATATAAAATGATTCACAATTCATCAATTCAAATTAAACCTTCAAGTCTTTAAATTTGGAACTGGCACTGCTTTCTAATGTCACCCGGAACAAATCAAACCTCCATACAACCTCATTTACTAAAGTCTAAAACATAACCCATAACAGCTGAAAAGCAATCTGCAACTGTGAAACCCTAGGTGTAATACATGAAATGAAAAACCCTCTCTAGTTTGTTATCACGAGTCATGACTGTATTAGTAAGAATAAAACAGGTTGTTTATAACCTAAGTTGCCAGGGTGTGTGGGTTGCAGGTGTGGCACTTTTTGAAACAGGGGAAGGGAGTTTGTCAAGGGTATAGATATAATTTTTTATACATGTTGAAAAATTTATTAAAAAAAAGCTGGAATTTCTGTGAATCAACAATCATTCATAATATCATTTTCATATAAAATTGAAATAGTACGATTTAGAACTAATCAAAAAAACATGCGTATCAATTATCAAATGACATTCATGATTTATAATTCTCACTCAACATTGAAAAATCATACAATGATTAGAAAAACAATAATCTCGATTATTATCATTTGACCTTAGTAGGTCTCAAGTCTTAGGCCAAGTACATACTACATTAAAAAATTGCTTAATGGCATTTCCAAAAATGAAATAGAAAATACAACATTGCTGATTCGGCTTCCTCAAGCCAAGTCTGCTAGTTCTGCTGCATCCTCATCATCATCGACATCACTAAGTTCCTTAGCTAACAATCCATCTAGGTAATCGTCACTCTCAAGCATAAGTTCCACTTCAACAACAATAACTAGTTACTAGAGATATCTTGATAAGGCCATCTAGTTGTGGCTCTTGGTCCACACATACATCATCCTTTGTATATTGGTCCCATCTCTGGAAAGGACGCTCCTTGTACCCTGGGTCTTTTTGAGCAATGAGATGAAGTATGCTATGAATGTAGACTCAGTTCTCTACTTTCTTTGATTCCAACTGCTTTCTCTTCACTGGATGAATGAAAGCATAAGTGCTCCAATTCCTCTCAGAAGACGAGGAATGGTCTACCTGTGAGAGTAACCCTAAGGAAAATGCTTGCAACTTAGGAGCATCGACACCATGAAGCCAATGCTATCAGAACCAGACTGAAACTAGCTAAACCGACTGACCGGACTAGTTTTGGGGCTTTTCTCGGTGGAACAGGTTGTCGAAGAAGACATGATTGGTTTTGGTTTGAATTGCTCTAAACATGTTTCAACTAGTCAAAACTATCCGGTTTAGCCTTGTCACCACACACATGGCATGGGGCCCATGCGATGTAGTATCAGTCTTGTAGCAGCTACAAAGGAGGGTATGCGAGGTTGTTCCGAATCATATTCATCATCCACTGCTCCAATGTCATCTTCAGAGATTAGGCACCTGTCTTTGCTTGCACATGATTGTTCCTTGGTGATGTGCATGGTTAGGAAGGGGGTACCATGTCCCCTTTCTCACCCCTTTCAACGTTTTTGAACACTAGCAATTGCATCATGGCTGACATTCATATTTAGGCCATATCACATGTACTCATATACTCCATTGTCAAAAAAGGGGGGTTTGAATTTTGGATCGTTCATGATTAATTGATCGGTTCCCCTAAGTTTTCACTAAGGTTCTTCATGCCAAGTATATAAAAGGGAGATTAATATCATTCTCTAATGTAAATCCACCAAAGTTTCACTAGGTGGATGCATTCAATAGTTCTCCACGACAAGAAGAAAGAAAGGGTGCACCATATCCCTACATGGGCAT
>SNQJ01S0069394.1:60715-71773 GCA_010110895.2 Picea sitchensis
TATCATGTTGCCTTCTGCAACCTTCGCTATAGCTTCCTCATGTGACCTGGAGCAAGGTCAACAAAACAACAAGCAAGAATAATATCCTTCTTGATAGTATAAAGCAATAGAACGAACAATCATCACAGTAGCTCCTTTAGAGCTTATTACTTATGATTTAGCAAAGTTTAAAGGTAAGGAATACAATACGAAAATGGGGTCAACACTCTCTTAGTGTTGTGACCAAGCATTCTTCAATGGAAATCTGAAACTAACACATGAGGTTTCTCCTAGAGGAGGTGTTAGTCAAAACAAGGTATTCTCACATGTTATCAAGTATAATACTTTAAAACGATTGCTATCTCAACTAAAGTTATTAGCTTGTCATGTGTACCTTTGAATCTTGATTAATCAAACCTGGAGTCTTGTCCTCAAGTGTGAGTGCTTGCTTTTATTCCAGGTCTCCTTCACTCAAGTGATGAGTGCTTTCTTCAACCTATCTTCTGTACTAATAAGACAATATGCTAACTTGACAGAAGGTTAGGTTAGGGAATAAGCTCTATGATCATCTTTTAATCCTTCTAATCATAGCTTCAACATGCAACACTGATCAATATCATTTCATAACAAATAGATGCATATTAGAATAATCACACCTGGAGTGCATCGTTCCTTTGAATGTGTTGGATCTTGAGATCCTTCTGAATCTATGGCAAAATATCCCTTCTCCTGCAAATACTATTTAGGGTTTAACCATTAACCATATGTGAGTACATACCTCAGATAGCATTTGCAGGTAGTGGCTCCATCTAGTAGCAATGGTAATCATTACCAAAAACTTCAAGAATGATTGCAACTGGTTCTACGACTGCAACGACAACAGGTACTGCAACTGCAACTAGTTCTGAGACTGCAACTGCGACTGCAACTTAGGGTTTTATGAGAAAACCCTAATAACTGTATCTTAGGGTTTTATGAGAAAACCCTAATTTTTCAACTTCAAATTTTGAAAATCTAATCCAAGGAATAGATGCTACCGGAGCCGGTATGTAGTATGCCGGTGTACTCGTAATTTCGAAAATCCAAATTTTACCCTTCAAATCTGATCTCCGATTTTATGAATCGGTGCTTCGTTTTCTCGGGTATTTCCGGTACTCACTCGGGTACCGGGTACTGTTTTCCTGTTTTCGGGTACTTTGTGAAACTAGGTTTCACTTTCCTGAGTTCTAGCCACTGAAAAGGTGCGCCTAAGTGCCAAAATGATCCTTGGGAGGGCGGAACTTTCTATGGTGGTAGATTGTTGAAAACTCTCACTTTTTTCAAAACCCTAATTTTGGGCCCTAATAGCGGACGTTTTTCCTCTTGCACATTGTGCTTTCTTCAAGTTGGCTCGATACCATGTTAATGTTTTATTATACGATATAGTTCTTTGCATTTCATAAAGATGAGAGCATAATAACCACAAGATCACCGAGAAATACACATCCACAATAGACACAACATTTATCCCTGAAACCCTAGGGGAAGAAAACCCAAATAAAAACTTCCTTATCATAAATAGCTTATCAAGAGTTCAAGAGATAACTCAACCAATACGTAAAAATCCTCCTCCAAGAGATGCTACCAATCTTCTTCTTTTCACCAACTTGAAATATCACCTGCCTCATAAGAACATGAGCAAGTGAAGTGTGTGTTAGAAGTGAGGCCAGCCTCTTATTTATAATTTCACTGCACGTAGAAGAGTCACCATTCTCGGCAAGGTTTAATTTCTCGGTGGGTAAATCCACCTTTAATTAAATCGCCCTTTTCATTATAACCGCCGGGGTCAGACTTTCTTTATTCTTACATTTGTCCTACGACCAACTAAAGGATTTGGTCCCTTATAATTACCGAATTTAGTTAACTCTCAATGGGATTAACCTTTAATAATAAAAATAATAATACGACATGATTATCCACAATGGGGATTTAATCCAATAACAAAATAATAAAGAATGCTCTTCATAGCTATATTATTTCAAACATGACTGGGCTCCCAACACAATATAGGTTAGTGAATCTTTCGTTTGAGTGTCACGGCCAAGCGAGACACCAAATTGGTGTATGAGACCCCCTTTTTTGTGGGACAAGGGACCCCCTCTGTGCAGTGATTTGACTGCTAAAGTCTACGGTGGTGTACATACTCTACCCCCTCTGGATTTGAGCCCTGTGACCTCCAAGGAGGAAATGCATATTCTTAACCAGCATTATGGATCAACACATTTTTAAACAGCATTCATAAACCCTTTCACCACCTCTCTATCCTGGGAAGGACTCCTTCCTGTCGTAGGAAAATATATTTCCAAGGGGACGGAAAGGAACTTCTCGGAAATATTGAGGAAAACACCAAAAAATATCGGAAAATATCGGAAGATAAACTTTGACTTGAAAATCTCGAAAAAGCTCAGAAATATTGACAACCTAAAAAGCTCGGATAAAATTGGGAGATATCAGAGACATTTGCAACACTATTTTGGATTAATTGCAAAGGATTCCATATGAATTGGTGTGTTCAATTTATTCCACCACCCATGTACAAATGTTTTCAACTGTGGAAATAAGATAGGATCTTTCCTATTTGTGATGGATTGAATCCTCTCACACATGTTCATAAATTTAAAATTTGAGGTAAAAGCATTTAGAAAGGACTCTATAATGGTTTGTGCTCATAATTTTTTCGTATGATGATTATTCCAAGTTCAAATATTTAATTATTCTTGCATTTGTATAAAAAAAAAACTAAAAATTTTCTCATCCCGAAACCTGAGATATTCCATTTTTCAATCTGAACCTGTTTCCTGTCTGGTAACATAGAAGCTAGTGCATGCAATGTCACCATTTCTA
The DNA here is from genome assembly GCA_010110895.2 of Picea sitchensis. Taxonomy (NCBI): domain Eukaryota; kingdom Viridiplantae; phylum Streptophyta; class Pinopsida; order Pinales; family Pinaceae; genus Picea; species Picea sitchensis. The sequence goes on from SNQJ01S0069394.1 coordinate 63,578, forward strand.
CCTCTTTCTCTTTATAGGTCAGAATAGTATTATATGCCTCTTTCCTAGACGTGATGAAGGCAATACTCTATCTTTGCAAGGTTTGACTTGAAGACTGGAGTTATCACAGAATGAGCTCACACAGTCAAGCTGTTTTGGAGTCCTACAACTGCGTGGGATAAAAGGTCAATGTCGTCCACAAACAGTAAAATGACAATGTAAATCCAATAAAGAAGGCCACCATCACTCAAGTTGCCTCCTGGAACTATTTCCGAGGGCCTGTAAGATGTATGTTAAAAATTCCCTATTCTATTGTCCCTACTCAAAGAAATTTATTATCTCACAAAAGAAACAGAGACCATTAGGCTTACATTTTGCAAAATGAGGCAAGTCCATAACGACTCATCAAAAGATTAGACCTCTGATTATTTGGCCAAAAGCCAGTTAATAGTGGAAAACAAAAAAGGCATATTGCAATGTACGTCCTGAAAAGAGTCTTGTACCTTTATGATCCATCTCTATTAGTGCTAAGCACATTTTCAAAACACTTATTTCCTCACTAAACTTCTAATTGTCTATAAATGTCAAGCTTGCATTCTGCACTGCATTTCTGGTGACAAAGAAGGCAATTTAGCGGACCTGTGATTCCATTTGCACAGAGTTTCCCCAATGCAAGCTGTAATTAAATGAAACATCCAGCCAGATTCAAACATGCCTTACCAGTTCAAGCTGTCGGACACTACGCACATCCCTTGGCAATGGTATCTTTCTGTTTGTATCCTGCTATCCAGACAAAGAACTTCAGATTGCATTAAAGATGAAGACATTTTATTTGGCATTGAGAAACTGAATAAGCATTACCTCCTTCTTAGTTTCAAGTTCTGCTAGTTTAATGTAGATCTCTACCATTTGCCTCATCTGCAAACAAAATGAGATGAATAACAAAGATCAAAATCATTAACAGAAATTTGGATTTTAATCAAAAGAGATTTAACAATATTAAGGATAGTTAAAATCAAATCAAGAACCTGAAGGGTTAATGAATGGCATTCATCCACATAGCTTATGGAAAGCTGAAAAATAATGCCAAAGTTCTAAATTCTTTGTTTCTCTTTGCAAAACATTTTTCACTCAGAAGTAGAAACAACACCCAAAGGCCCATTATATTAAGGATGGAAGACCATTTGGGTCTACTGTTCATAGAAAAATAACCTGTTGAATTACTGCACCATGATGGGATGAGAGGTCATTCAAGAGGTCCTCTGCAGCGTGCTTTTTGTCTAAGTCAACAACAAATGCACTCTTGCTTCTTTGTTTATCTTTGACACGATCTCCATTGGCTAAAGCTAGAAGCTAAACAAAGATTAACTCTTCAATGTTAGATCACACACCAAAGTTCATGCATGAATTCTCTGTATAATGCCTTGTAAAAGATTTAATGAAAATGCTAAAGAATAAAAGATAAATATAAAATGTTATTTTAAGGCAAATAAAGAAGGTTAGTTGCATGAATAAGGTCCAAGACTCATAATTGGCAAGGGAATATGATAAAAAGCAACACAATTTTTCTGAGAAATTCTACTTGCTCAAGGTTAATCACAAACGGAATGAGATCTACAATTGGGCATGGGATAATTACCTGAAATATCGTATGGTATGGATGGTCAATAGCCATTTTCTTAACAAGCATCGTCAATGCAAACTGCATGTACAGTATACAAGTCATAAAAATAGCCAAAATGATCTGATGTACAATTGAAGAATTGGAGTTAATTTCCTCAGTGCTGTAATATCTAATTTAATTTCATAGCTGACAACTAGTCAGTGTTTATGATCAAATAATTAAAACAGGAAAATCATATAAGATAAGAGTGAATTATCTATTGAGATGGTACCTGAAAACTACGGGGTCCTTGACTATCTTTTGTAGCGCCCATTCTTGATGCAATCTGATATACTAATGGCAGAAATTTATATGATTGAACCTGCTCAGATATACAATAAAAAGTTACAAGTATATCATGGAAAGAAACTCAAACAGAAACTAGGAGACCAGAAATCAGAATGTCACTTTTAGGCCAATGGTTTTGTAAGATTATGAGCTTATCCCCCCCAGTCATGTATAAATACTTCTTCCATATACATTTGCTACTTAGCATCCATCTTGGAGGGAATTAACACTTAATATATATTTCCCTGGATTCGCACCTGTTTTATTGTCTTGAGCATGGAATTGACCACATTCTGATTTGTTGATAGGTTGAACCATAAAGAGACAAGTCGAAATACCTGTGCAAGATACTTTAAACGTATGAGAGTTTTAAGGGAAGCAATTACCTTCTAGTTATTTCATTCCACGGATTATTAATATACTAGATTCTCAAATGTCAATCACAATATCTCATATTATAATTATCAGAAAGGAAAACATAAATGGAAGTTCAATCTAGTTGACTTTTTGAAAATTTGAAAATTTGAAAATGAATAACTTGTAAAAGATTCAGATGATTGATTAAGTAATGATCAGCTGGATAATAACTTATGCCAATCTGATACCAAGCAGATGCAGTAGAAATTGTAAGTGCATGCAAGAAGATGAGAGAAGAGAGCACACCCACAAGTTCTCAACTGTACATATGCTTTACACAAATTAGAAATACATCTATACATATAGTAAAAATTTGTGCCTAGAGGATAAAAATAATGTTGAGATTTGTGTACCTTGGAAAGTGGTCCCCTTGAGTTATTGAGTGTCTAACTCAAAGGGGGAAATATTTGACCCTCACCACTTTACTTTATGTTATAAAGTCAAAGTGACTTTATTAGCACTTAAGGTCACAAAGTGATTTTATTAACATAACGTGACTTAGGAAACTTCAGTCAAGGGGAAATTTAATCTCAACCCTTGATCTTGGTTGGACTAGATCTAATATTGGCCATTGGTTTCCTAGGTTAGCCTAAGGATGAGGCCAAAGGAGAGAAAAGGAGGGAAAAGGGTTTCATTGATCACTTGAAAGATTTGAGTGAAGGAAAAGAGGAGAGGAGAAGAGATTTGGAGCTTGAGGGTGCATCTTGAGAGGAGAGGGTGCAAGCAAGCTTGTGGGTGTACCATTGAGAGGAGAGCGCACTTAATTGTGGAGAGGGGCTTACTTGTGTAGAGTGCGCACTAAGCAAGGAGAGGGGTGCACTTGGTTAAGGGGCATACAGACTCAAGGAAGAGGCACATCTAGAGATTGGGCACAATCTTCAAGACAAGCAGGAAATCAAGGAAAGGGGTGCATTCATCCAAGAGGGACGCAAATCCCAAGGAGGGCACAAGTCCCAAGGAACTGTGAATCTAAGCTTGAGAGGAGCTAGCTTTTGTATCAAGTTCCTTTGTATTATTTCCGTGTTGCTATATTTGCTTGAGATCTCCATAATAAAATTTCTTTTCTATCAGTTTTCCCCATGGGGGTTTTTCCAGGGTCATGTTTGTTAGCACTGAGAATCACCCTCAAACTGCTAGAGGATAAGCCCAGTACCCATCAAATAGGTTTGTAATGGTAATTTTATCATAGAGTGTCAAATGGACAAAACTCAGTATAGCAATGTTCAAACACAGAAATTTCTAGGCAAGAATGCATAAGCAAGTGAGGTCTTGGCTAACTTCAGTCAGTGATTTAAAGATAAATGTGAGTAGATGGAAGACTTTAATGAGAAAGATGAATTAGTCTACTATTAGCATGATGCCTTACTAGAAGACAAATGAAGAAAAAGCTCAAACACAAGAACTTCTTGATCCAAACTTTAAAACACTGATAACAATTACAACAACATTACAATCAAGCATACATTGTAACACAACTATAATATCTCAATTGAATCATTCAATGATGAGCAAATCAGAGTAAGAAAGAAGTAAGATAATGGAAAAGGAAGTTGACTTCTATTAGGCAAAATGTCTCAGATCTCATACATAAAAACCAGAGTCCGGCTCTGTTACATCAAAACATTACATCAGGGAGTCTATGCTCAACCATTTGAACCCAAAACTGTCATTCTAATGTTGTATTTATAGCCTAAAAAATGAGTGATACCATACAATTCGAGTTGGATCCTCTTACATAGGATTCTCTCACTAAAAACTAAAACTCTTTACATCTGTACAAGTGGAAAAACAAACTGCTAAAAACAGGGAAAATGTTGGCAACAACCTTAACACCATAATCTTTGCATAGTGAGTTGTTCCTTGAGGGCATCTCCTCCGTTGCCATGTGTCCACCAGCTCCAACTGACCTCCAAGCATTTGTGCTAAGCTCCATTTTCCACCTAGTGATCGTTGATTCTCTCAAAACCCATCAAAATTGGAATTGGTGGCGAACCCTGAAGTGTTGACTATATCAGCCAGTTCGTAGCGGGTTTCGCAGCGAATTCTGCAACGCCCGCTTGTGTAGACTATTTCACAACAGATTTCGTAGCAAGACTGCATTTTTGTCTGTCTAGGTCATTTCACAACGGATTTCGTAGCGACTATGCAACTTCTGCATGTGTAAATGATTTTGCAGCTCATTCCGTAGCGAACTTGCAACTTTTGTATGTGTAGATCATTTCGCAGCGCCAGGCGCTACGAAATGTCCTATAGTTGTCTGTGTTGTGCAGTTTGAGCCAAAAATACCCAAAAATCTTAGCAAAAGGTGTATAATCTTGTAAATGCCTCCTAAGCAGGTATAATCATGATACTTCCCACAAAAAACTTCAAAATGCAAGGGTGACCATCTTCAAAATTGAGGGTCTTCCAGCTACTCCACTTCACCTCCTTAGTCTGGTACTTATTCTAGTTGGAGCTTGAGCTAACACATTGAGATTTCTTTGAGCTAACTCATCTTTGAAGGGCTGTAACTCCAGCTTGAGTTTTCTGATCTGAGATTGTAGGTCTTTCTTCTGCCTGTATAGATTTCTAAGCTGCCTATGAAGGGGCAAAAATCTCTTTGCTGTAAACCTAGCCAAATCAATGGTTTCCTTATACATATCCATAAGGCCCTTCAACTTTTTCCTCTCACCCAACCCTTCTTCCTTCAGGCGATCAACCTCCTTTTTAGCATCTCTGAGTTGTCTGATTAATCTTTTGAAGGTAGAGTTCTCAGGGGGAGTAGTTATGTCTATGACTTCAATGTGTTTTTCAGCAGTCTCAATTTTAACCTTATCCTTCCTCTTGACATGAGCTTCTGCTATGACCTCTTGTTCAACAGTTTCCTTCTTGGCTGATGACCTGGTGAAGGGCCTCCTAGCTCTAGTCTCAACTGCAGCAGTAGGTGAGGGGAAAAGCAACTTTCTCCCTTTTTTGCCTGTGGTTTTAGCTGAGGGAATTTTTTCTAGTTCTGGAGCAGGTTGGGGTGAAAATTCCCTCTGTGGAGAGTGATGAGCTCCTCCTTCTTCCTCTTCTTGTTCCTTAGGAGCCTCAACATCTTTGGCAATGTGTTTGCCCTTTCTCTTTTTACTTGTTTCTGTGTGAACAACACTGTCATCTTACAAAGGGCTCTGTACCTTAGATTGAGGAGTAGGGAAGACTACATTTAGTTCGCAGGATGTAAAATATGCGATGAATTGCTCTGACTATGTTTATTTTATTCACATCCTCCATCACAAGCATCCTAATCAAACCTGAGTGGAAAACACTTGTGTCTACAACCTTGGATTTGGCTTGGACCCTATCCAACCATTTTCCCCATACTCCTAAAACAAATAGAAAGGGATGTTCATTAGGTCTTTGCACGAAATCACGACCAAAAGTCTAATGTGATATCATGTGATAGTAAATCATATTGAACTTTCCCTCACATGTGAAATATATTTGGATCACCTTTAACATCTTGTCAAATCCCTCAACAAAGTGGCTCCTAGGCACTCCCTTAGATAGCTTATCTCCCTAACACTTTGGTTTGAGGAACTCTTTAGAGAAGGCTGCATTAAGAGTCATGGAATTAAACCATCTTTCACCAGTGTTAGGTATCTCAATTAATTTGTTACCAATGGTGGCCTAATATACCTCCATTTCAAGGGTTCCCACCTTGGTTTTAGTGCCATCAAAATTTAAGGCAAAACTCTCTAGCTACCTCGGGGTGTCCCCTCTGCATGTCGACAAGAAATTTAAGCATCCCAACCCCTATGGAAGACCTCTCTGATCAGAGGTTCATCATCAAACAATTACATATCACAAGGCTCTATCTTGACTACACTCCTACCCTTGTGAGACTTCCTTTGTTGAGGTGTATCCATTTGCTATAAAAAAGAGGAAAAACACTACAATAATCTGAGAGATATGACATGCCAAACAAAGAACAAAGGTCTTGGGGTTTGTAATGATGGTCTTTTCAAAGTTGGCTCCTTCTAAGGATTCAAAGTTTTCCTATTTGTTTGGTTGTTGAGCTTATGAAAGGGAAACTAATGGTTAAGAAATGGAAGAAAACCCTCCAGGAAAATGGATATGCAAGGAGGAAACAACTACTAAAGTTTTAGGCTAACGTTTCACTATCATGAGGAAGGTCATCACAACTTTGATCAACAAGGCTCTTTAAATTTTCAAGTAAAATGATTACAGACTTGAAATAACAATTGAAAATCTAAAGGAATTTTGTTGATACAATCCATGTAATCAGAGGATAACAATGTTGAGTTTTATGCATAGGTTCGCAGTGCTAGAATAGGGGATCTGTAGCAAAATTCGTAGAAGATTTTGTAGTATAACAACAAGTGCCAAGAAAGATATAGGCACAATGGCTCTAACAACAAGATTTACTCAATTGTGATAGAATCCTCAATTTGTAGCACCCAGGAAGAGAAACATAGGCATGGCTTTAATCTGATCTTCAATGTAGTTCAAAAAACTCAGTGAGTACCTGGACATCGTGGCTTGATTGTAGATATGCTTCAGATAGCATGAAACCTCCTGCAACATCTCTAACCTTCAATTACCCTCCTTATTGATGCAATAGCAGTTTCCACAGCGCTTTGTCTGAACTTCGAGGAGTTTAACCTGTCCAACCTTCTTTTCATGAGAGAATGGGCCATAAAGTGAAGTTTGGGATATATGTAAAGGATTTATGATCGAAAATATTAAGTATGATCGGGGTGGAGCGTTACCCTTGGAGAGGCTCCCAGTATTACCTTTTTCTTGGCTGATGACAGCATGGGACTACGGCACAAAGGTGACCACCAAAAGGTCAGAACAGGGAACCAAGACAACACTCAAACCAAGTGATCCACTATTCAGCAGACCAAAGATCCCTTGTCTACATGCCAATAAATTAAACTGGCACCACGCATGGAAAGGACTAACATACCTCATGGTGACACTCACTTACCATGCCCTATACTACAGGTTGCTTAGATGTGATGAGCCTTGGTTGATCTATCTTTACAGTCAACCCCTTCTTTTCATGAGAGAATGGGCCATAGTCGAAGTTTGGGATATATGTAAGGATTTATGATCGAAAATGTTAAGTATGATCGGGAGTGGAACGTTACCCTTGGGAGGGCTCCCCAGTATTACCCCTTTTTCTTGGCGATGACAACATGGGACTACGGCACAAAAGCTGACCACCAAGGTGAAACAAGGGAACCAAGACAACTTTTCAAGCAAGTGATCCACTATTCAACTTGAACCAAAGATCCTTGTCTACATGCCCAATAAATTAAACACAACACCCTGCATGGGGAAAGGACTAACCATACCTCATGGTGACACTCACTTACCATGCCCTATACCCTGGGTTGCTTGAATGTGATGAGCCTTGGTTGATCTATGCTGGGAGGCAAATCAGGGGGGATGTTGGGCTCTGCTAGTCAATCTGGCTCTCAACACTCCATGTCTGCTACCTGTGGCCCTTGAGACATGATCTCCTTATTTACCCCTAGGCTGAGGGGGGTAACAGGCACCAAGTATGCAATAAAGGGATCTAGAATAGTGCCATTCCAGACGGAGTCGAGAGGTGTGTTGAGAGTAATGAATGTGCTATGGGAGCCAGAACTCAGGAGAAGTTTGATCTCAATCTCAACAATTGAGAAGAAGGGCTTTGACATACTATTCCAGGATGGAGGATCTAGCTCAGACATAGCAATGGATTTTGGAGTTAGAGAGAGCAACTTGTATAGGCTAAAGAGCCAGCCTATGCGAGCTATGGCAAGCAACAGAGTGGCAGAGAATAAGGAGCAGGTGGGAAGGATCAACCTTCCAAGTCT
>SNQJ01S0069395.1:13146-37806 GCA_010110895.2 Picea sitchensis
ATTGTTTTATTACTGGAGGTTTGCGTGCGATTTTGTTAATGAAAACCTCTTAATACTGGAAGTTGATGTCTGCAATTTGAATGAAAGCATTTTTCTTTACTGGAAGTTATGTTTGTTGTTGTTAATGACAACCTCTTATTACTGGATGTGGATGTATGCAAATTTGAATGAAGGCATTTTTACCGGAAGTTATGTTCGCTTTATTGTTAATGAAAACATCTTAATACTAGAAGATATGTCCGCGATTCCTAGGTTTTTTTGGGCATCGATAGCTTGTATTTTTTTTCCACCGATATTGCAAGGGTCATTTTTTTTTCATTTCTGATATTAACCATTTTGTACATTTATCTGCATTACTACCTTGGTACCTCTGCAAATTGTCTGAGGTAGTGGTTATGACTATCAGGTGCCAACCATCTATCCTTTTGGTATAGATGAGTTTTTCTTTTGGAAAAATCATTGTTACCTGAGCGAATTCCCTTTTTACCAGTTTGACTTCATTCGACGATTAACCTCTTTTAAGAGTCCCATAGCTTTTATTATGGAAAAAAATTATATTCTGAACGTGGGCTCTCCAAATATATAAATCTTTTCATGATCAACGCTGGATATATATCTTTGGCAGGACAATCCTTGAAGGATTTTGGACCAGCATTGATGCCTAGGTAGCATTGAGCATGGACTTAAACCACGTTTATCCACTTATCCCTTGCCAGCGTTTTCAGTCTTCATCGACGTGTATTTTTTTACTGAGTACAGGGCGTCCTTACCTCTGATTACAGCCGGTTGTCTCTGAATTTACTATGTAGTTATCTCTGGAATCGTAGTGTTTTATCACTAAGTCTCAGCGTGGGAGAACTGAACTCTCAACGGTTTTTTTTTTTTGCTAATACAACCTTCTCACTGCTCCTACATGCACCACAAAACTTACGCAGTGCAGCTATTGGAATAGCTCCTCCTAACTACCACGATTTTCCCTTCCATTTGACTATGTATTTGTTTAAAACAGTGACTGTGTTTGCACAAGAAGCATCAAATTCCATCTCTAGGAGGACTGCGAGTTGTTGGGCGGTATAACCTTGATTGTCAAACCTGTGATTTTCAACCTTGGCTTGTGACTGTTCTCTGTGTTTTCAATGTTTAATTGACCACTGTTTGCTTTAATGCATTGCCTGGGCAGACCACTTTTACCCACAATTTTTGGGGGCTTTAAGACGTTGCCTGAGCGTGCTGTTTCCACCACGGGTTTAGCTCTTCCATTCTTCCAGTTTTTGCTGTGATTCTTCAAGTTTAGTAAATTTTAGTAAATTTTATCAATGCCTTATTAATTGCTTATTTATTATTTCTAAATGCCTTTATTATTTCTAAATGCCTTGTTATTTGCGTTACATAAAATGCCCGGTTATTGTTATCCGCTTTATGATAAATGCATTGTTTTTGCTTCTTTATTCAATTTGATGGTAGCATTCTAGTTTAAGATGGTTGCTATGGTTATCAAGATTTATGACTTAGTTTTAGTTTTCTCGTTGTTGATTTAGATGCTATTACATGGCATAATGGTTGGATGCTAACAAAACTCCCGCACCATTAAGTTGCGGTTGAATGTGTCATTTGTGAAAAAGGGGTGGTTTTACAATTCTTGTTATGAATAGATTGGTTCAAACAACACTTGCCTTTATCCTTTAATAATATAAATTTCCATAGCTCATTTAATATAGGTTGATGTAATGAAAATTTGTTGTTATTGGATAATATATGAATTGTAATATATTTTAAGCTAAGTACCATAAGATAATATGATGTTAGTAATTGGGATCTTTCCTTATTTCTCATTATGATTGAATCCTTTATACCTTATAAATGGACGTGTAAGGTGGCATTGATATCTTTATGTACTACTTAAAATATCGGGATCTTCTTATGGTACCTTGTTATAGGAAATGTAATTTAGCATTGAAGTCTTATATGTTGTTAATAGGTGTTGATCTTTTTAATTCTTTTAATGGATGTATAAAGCAACATTTACTTCCATTAATTGTTCATTAAGTTGATCTTTTTATGATTACCTTGTAAAAAAAAATGGATATGGAATTTGGTATTGAATTCTTAATTTATCACTTAAGTAAGATAATTCATTTCTTTATGATACATAGTGAGATACATAGGAGTTGTACTTGTTACTTGAGTTGAATCACTTGATAAGTGATGCTTGACTTGAATGAACCTGATCTTAACAAGTTACTAATCATGATTAGAATAGATTTATATCAAATTCAAAAAATGTAGTTATGCTCTTGTGTTTCTTGTATTATCCTCTTGCTCAATTGTATTTAATTATTGCGTAACGGATTGATTAATCATCATAGATTATTTGATTTGCACCATGAGAAATTGAAGGTTAAGTAGGGTCGATAATATAGTCTTGAATTGACGCTTATGATGGGATTGAGGGGACCTAGATACCTCCTTGTTCCTCAGAACAGTCGCCAGCCCTAAGACCTTAAATGGTCAAAATCGATGGGAACCTGGGCTTGAGCATTTCTTATGTGTCCTGGAAGTCCTAACCATTATAGGGTAGGATGAACAGGTAGTTATTCTTATTCTTGTCAGGTCGTCATGTTGTGGTTGCGAGAGTTGCTTGCGTAGTGTTCGTTGTCGTGTGCATTGTTGAGTATAGTGTCATGTTTACCTTCATACACACACACAAAAAAAAAAACAAAATTGCTTGTTAGGAGAGGCTTGTTGTCGTGACGAATGGGAGGTTCGTTACACTTTGTCACATCCTAAGCCATGTCAATTCTTTTTGAATTGTAATTATTCCTAAGGTATGCCAATCATTTTGGAAATATCATTTTGTAATTCTTTTTTATGTTCTCCATATATGTTTTCTTTTCTAACATCAAATTCAGATTTACTATTTCTATTTCTACTATTTGTGACTAATCTTCAACAAGAAATTCCTTCATTAGTTAATTGTACGATTCCATCTCATGACTAGTTAATAAATAATCAACCATATCTTCCATTTCCTGTGTATCAATCATCTAGTTATGTGCATCACAAGTAACATCACAAGTAACAATAACTATCTACATTAGGTCTTTTGTGTCACAAGTTACATTAGCCTTTTGTATGAGGTCATTTGTTGCACATGTTGCATCAACCATGTTCTCAATGTGTTGCTCCTTTTCAATTAATTTTACTTGAAATGCTTTAATCAATTTATCCTTGAGATCAATTTATCCTTGAGATCAATTTATTTGTTAATAGATAAATAAACCAATTATCCCATTCATGTAAGAGTTTTATAATTCTTTGATTTATTGATTGGTGTTTCGTAAACACTTTCCTCCTTTGCTCATTTTATATTTTTTCACTTTCCACACTAACTTATAAATATTTATTTAATATCACGATATCTTATTTTTATGTCGTGCTTAGGGTGTCAGGTACTATCAATAATGCACCCTAGACTGTGATTTACGATGATTAAACTTTGATAATAAAAAAATAACCTCCTTATTCAATATTAGGTAGGTCATTTGTTCAATTTAATGACTAACCATTATGATTCAATGATTCAATTTGTATAATTCAATCACTGAACCAACTTATTACCCAAAAATTCACTTGAATTATCTTGTCAATGATTAATTGAATCATATTTTACATGGACCACAAATGATTATGACCTTATAAATTTTGACATGCTCAATAAAGATTTAAGGAATAAATAATGTTTAGTTCTCTATGTTATGTGTTTCAAATGATCAAGGTTTTTTTGTTAATGTCTTGTTACCCCATGTGTATGGTGTTTGTTGAATTAAATATGTGTCAAAAACTAGAAAAAAAGGATCCAAAAAGTATACACCATCCATGAGCACACATGTCCTTATACCCCCTTATTCCAATTTCAGGATAGATATGGGACACGAAAAAAAAATAAAAAATTGATTGTATTATGAGTACCTTCAGTTACAATAGTGTGACCAAATACAATTTGAAGACTTCAACCTATTTTTTCCTTCACTATACTTTGACAAATATTGTTACGAACCAAATGCTTAAAATATAGAAATAGAACATAAGTACACACCATGCACACCAATGCAATCATGGAGAACAACTCCAAGATAGATAAGAGAGATAATTTACCCAATAACTCCTTACAGAATAGGGGAACCTCCTCCAAATATCCAAATACATTTTTACATCGCAATTCATATGTTCTCAATAATGAATACATGATCTCTATATATACCTATTCACACCTACACATGAGGCCCCTTTATTCTTCATCCAAGATCCTCGTTTCTTCTTGATTTTGATAATTATTCTTTTCTTCSTTCAATATCTTAACATCATCTAGTATTGTTTTATTATGAGTTTGTAATMTACATATCTCTTCATGTTTCTTTTTCAAATCTTCCCYTGAATCATCCTTTTCCCACTTTCCTTTGCTAGTCTTTCCTTGTTTTAATTTTTGAACTTATTTAAYRAGTGCTTCATTAAGGTCTTATATCTTAGAAAACTCGTCACTCTTGTTCTTGATATATTCTTTTTCTACTTTTAACTCCTCTTGAGTTTTATACATTTCCTCCATTTTTTAATCTTTAATGAAATTATTTGAGAAGAGTTCTTCAAATTATTCCCATGTGATGTTCCATCTAGTATCAAAATCAATACTCATCCACCACTCCTAAGCTTCACCAAAAAAAGAAACTCTTACTATTAAAGGATTATTATTATATTATTTTACCAACSCCAACCATTCCATAGGATTGATTTTGTCTTTATCTTCATCTCCTGTAAATCTAGGTATGGACATTGATTCTTTAGTGAGGTCTAAATACAATCCTCAAATTACAACATAAATATATTGAAAATAATATAAAAAATGGTTATTATTAGTTTTCCAACATATTATCTTGTGTTTCCCATTTCCAATATATTTTTAATGATCTCAATTGGACATCCCAATCAAAATTTATGACAACTTTAAGTGGGCATATATCTGAAAATCTTGATTTGGAGTTTGTCCTTGTGGTCGACTTTTCTTTTGATGTATTTCTGAAATTTCGGCCATTTTGAGTTTGGAATTTTGGATTATACTACTATGATATGTCATCTCTTAAATTCAATAGTTATGACCAAAATTGTATGTGCCAAATGAAATCTATGGTAACATTCCCAGACCTTGCTGATTTTTGGCCTTTTCTGGAGAGCGAACTTGTGCACAATGCCATTTTCCCAATATTTAATACTTGATTCTAAAATTTGTTCCGGAAATATTATGGATTGTCCTCTTTCAAATGCAACTAGTGGCACTGAATTTGTATCCTCATTGAATAATATATGACTATTTTACCCAGAACACATGTTTGAGACTAGTTATAGGACTAGTCAAATAACCCTACCTTCCATAGACTATATCTCATAAATTAAAATGATCCAAAATCTGAAATTTTTACCAAGTGAGATTCAATATATTTTGTCAATATTATATAAATTTTATATTTTGAAACAACACCAAGAAAAATTTATAGAAAAATTGCCAAAATCACTCGTTTGCGATTAATTTTAGGGCTAGTAAAAATCCCTAACTTCCCGAAATATATCTTTGAATGTATAACGACCCAGAACTTGAAAATTTTACCATAGATACCTTGATATTTCTTAGAAGTAACCTCCAAATGTTTCTATCTAAAGCATATCAAAATATTTTTTATAGCTAAAATTCTAAGATGACTCGCTTGAAGAAGCAAAACCCTAGGATCGATGCTCAGATACCAAATGTTATGAACCAAATGTTTAAAATATTAGAATAAAATAGAAGTACACACAATGTACACCAATGCGAGCATAGATAACAACTGAAATATAGATAAGAGAGATAAGTTACACAATAACTCCTTAAATAATCATAGAACCTCTTCGAATTATCCAAATATATTCCTACATCACAATTCACATGTCCTCAATAATGAATAGATGATCTCTATATATACCTATTCATGCCTACACATGAGTCCCCTTTAATATTAGGTTGACCCTAATACCTATACATTTACACATTACATGTACATTTATCCCCATATATTCCCTCCCTTTGGGTCATATCATATACATTTAACCCCTATATGCTCCCCTTGGGTCATAACAAAGATTTTGAATAAAACAACAATTTGATATTCAACTATTATGTCACAAGGATTCAACTATGTTTTGGATCAAAACTTATTGGAAACACTATCCAAAATGTTCATAATACAATGACCCCCGTTTTTAATTTATTTTATGTATACACCAATGAGTGGTATTTGCACAATCTAATACAAAGGTAATACTGTATTTTTTACTTTTCAAACTATAGTTGTTGACCACAAATACCCAAATTAACTTGTTATTTCAATGGTGCACAAATTTTAATATAAAGTGAATATTTTCAACACAATGGTTCCATGTGGGGTAAAACCTAAACAAATATATATACCTCCTTTTTTCTTGATGGGTGCACGATGGGTTACCTGGTGGTTGGTCATGGTTCTCTACACTGATGTTTTCCTCCTTCGAAACTCTTTAGTGTCTTGATTTAATTTTGCAATTGGCTTTGTAGAGTTGTCCTTGACTGGGAATGGTGCTTGGTATTATTGGTTAAGAACATGTCCTTATTGCAATTTTATACTCTTTCCATGTTTAGGCTAGCCATCCTTTCTAGCAAGGTAAAATTACAATGCATGCCATTTAGTTAAATTCCAGAGGTGATGATTAGGTGATGAAAACCTGAATTTTTGATTAGGTACATTTACTCTCCATTGTTAGCTCTTCCCATAGTGGATCCACTCTAACCTAAAGGTCGCTAGTTAGGTAAAGAGCATAGTAAAGTAATGGTGTGTCAAATTTCTATGTGTATATGGCTTAAGAGAGCATGACTCAAATCATTGTTTGCTGAGCTATGGTGAATGTGCCAATCTTTATCTCAAACAAAAATGATGCCAAGAATTGTTGAGCAACAAAATCCCATTAAAATTTCATAACCCTGGAGGATTTCCAAGATGACTTAAAACTAATTAAAATCCACCATTTACCAACAAGGCCACAAATTGACCTTTTCCAACTAAGCTAATATTCAGACAATATGTAAAAAATGTAGATCACTACCATTGAAACTGGTATGCGTGTCGAGGAGAAATCATGCAAGGATTTAAAGTATTTTGAGCATTTATGACAATGTATTCATGGGTTTTAAGGGTATTAGGAACACCATGATTTCTTATGATGGTGTTTTTAACGAGGGATGTACTAGTAATAGCTTGAGCTCTATTCCATTTGAATTTGAATTCATAGTGACCTGGTGGAAATCAAGGGAGTTTAGGTTTTGGGAATTTGGTTTCAGAGTGTGGGAATAGTGAGGTTTTGAACATGACATGTCCAACATGAGAGAGTCTATATATGGAATATTTCGACTAACTTTTTTTTAGTACAAGCACCAATTTGGCTCATATCTGATTCATAAATTGATGTGTTCTTGTATCATGCAGTAGACAAATCTATTGGAAAACTATTGTATATTGATTCACTCAACAAGAATCCAACATGCTTTTTGTATTACATTCACACACTAGATTCTACTCATTTTTTACCTTGTCATTAGATCTAAGAATTAACTGAGTGATCTACTTTGACAGTAGAAAATAACATGGACTACAACAATTTCATGAATCTTACATATCTTATAACCTCTCATATCCCTCATTCATGGTGCAAAGATAAAAAATTGAACTAATAAAAGATTAGAATTGAAACCATAGATTCACATTCATGGCGCAATGGTGAAATTCAAAATATTTCAAGATTTTCACCCTAAATCCAAAAGAAAAGAAGCATAAGCATTTATGCGACCTTTCTTGCTTGAGTATAAATATTTGCTTGACCTATGTATGTAGATCTACCATGTCAAAAANTTTTTTTAGTACAAGCACCAATTTGGCTCATATCTGATTCATAAATTGATGTGTTCTTGTATCATGCAGTAGACAAATCTATTGGAAAACTATTGTATATTGATTCACTCAACAAGAATCCAACATGCTTTTTGTATTACATTCACACACTAGATTCTACTCATTTTTTACCTTGTCATTAGATCTAAGAATTAACTGAGTGATCTACTTTGACAGTAGAAAATAACATGGACTACAACAATTTCATGAATCTTACATATCTTATAACCTCTCATATCCCTCATTCATGGTGCAAAGATAAAAAATTGAACTAATAAAAGATTAGAATTGAAACCATAGATTCACATTCATGGCGCAATGGTGAAATTCAAAATATTTCAAGATTTTCACCCTAAATCCAAAAGAAAAGAAGCATAAGCATTTATGCGACCTTTCTTGCTTGAGTATAAATATTTGCTTGACCTATGTATGTAGATCTACCATGTCAAAAAAATCTCATGGATCACTACCATGGAGTTATCAGGCCCTTAAGACTAAATATATATGATTATAAACCTCTCTTCACCATGGCACTATCATGCCCTTAAGACTATAAGAGCTTTGATACCATGTTAAGAAATAAAACAAGTAAGAGAAGAAGAGACAATAACTTCTTTACCCATTTAAATTCTGAATCATATAAGATCAAAGATCAAAGTGGAAATTGAAGATAGTAATTGCTTCCCTTTCTTGGAAAACTCTTGATGATTCCATTTCCCATCAAGTGTAGCACAAAAAGAATCATATAGACAAGTACATCCATGCTAACTAACACCATTTTGTTGCACAAAAAGATGGAATCCTGATGCAGGAGCATCCACACCTCATCAAGCGAGCCAGTGCGTGGAGAAAGACAGCTGGACAAGCCAACAAACTTCTTTTTGAATTCTACCTTGATAGTTGTTGCGCCAAGCATTAATGAGATTGATGTAATGAAGCGCACTTGTATTGTATTGTAGATAGGAAGGCATTTAATAGTTTTAATGCTGTTAGATAGGAATTAATTGTAGATTTGATAGTTTCAAATCTCGAGAGGGCAAACGGAATATAGGCACCCTCCTTTGTGTTATTGAATTCAGTAATTCAGACAAGAGAAGAACAGAGAACTTGTGGAGAGCCCTCATGTACAGATTGGATTAATAGAAAGAGCTTTTGATTCAATTTCATGATCGGTGTTGTTTTCTCTGTGTATGTGCTTTATGTGCTCATGAATGTTTGTTTCCTTTGTATGCATTTGCTTTTGAATATGTCGTGCATGTGATTTCAGAGGATTAATTGAAGTCTGAAAGAAATGAGAATGAGTTTAAATTGGTTCTCTGTCTGAGCCAGGAGATTCCTGCATAGAGTGCAGTGGAATTCCTCCGCATAGAGTGCATTGAGGAGGCTAGATAGTTAATTCTCATTCTCGTTCACCCAGAAGTTGAATTGGGTTGGTAAAGTCGTGCAGGGAAGTGCCGACCGAATTTGGAAGTCTCAGTGTCGATTCTGAGGTAAGGGAGTGGAAGATCTCTGTCGCAGGTGAGTGCACAGGATTTGAAGAATTCAACACTTAGAGAGTTGTTGAAAAGTCGAGCACTGGAAGCAGGTGTAAAAGTCTCTGAAGGAGTCAGAGTTGCCAAGATCAGGAGGGATAGTTCCTTCGAGTTGTTGTGGGAATAGACCCAGAAGAAAGTCCGAACCAGGAGAAGCTTCGAGGTGGGAGAAATCCTCAAGGAGGAGAATCAACGGACGGGATTTACGGGAGGGAATCGCGAAATCTCGCTAACCGTTCGATCGTGGAGAAGCTGCGTATGAATTAACGCCTTGGTGCGCGAAGGACTAAAGCCCGTCGGGGTTCGGCATTCGGCATTTCTAGCAGCAGGGAAACTTGTATCGTGGATCCGCGATCCGCGAAATCCCGAGGTGACGTGGCAGAGAGGGACCCCGGGAGTTAGTGGGATACAGGTGGCGCTGTATCGGGGAATCGGTACCTCGGTACTCGGGGTTTTGAAATTCAAAGTGTTGACATCGCGGATAGCGATTTCCCGATAGGGAAAATCTCCGACGAGAGTGAAGGCGTTGACCGTTGACCATTGGCATTCGGGGTTCGGAGTTTCGAGTTGCACGAGAACGTGCACACAGGGTTCGCGATATCGCGAAACCTGATTTCCCGAGAAGCGAAGGGAGGTCGTAGCAGGAGTTACTGTGGGTACTCAGAACTCCCATGTGGAGTTGGAAGAGAGAGCTAAGCTCTTTGGGCCAGTGTGAAAGAGAAGGTCCTGGTGAGAGCGGGTTGGACCGTGAGGGTTGCGACTTCGCACCAAATCCTTAAAACCTTCATTACCTAGGATTTTGTGATCTCCAATAGAGGCAACTTGGAGCTAGAAAATATCACTTGTCATCCACTTTCCTCAACAATCGTTACAATTGCATGTAGATCTATTGAGCCTTCTGCAAAATAAATAACTCACTTAAGAATTGTTTTCCTACTAACTCCATTACCAACTCCACTTTTGATACCACTAGCTCCACTCCATTTATTACCCTCCCTTTTATTCGAGGAGTGACTGACAAAATTACCAAGATCCTCACAAAGGGAAACATTATATAACTATCTACATGCACCCTAACACATCCCTAACACATTAAAATACCCCTTGGATGATATATGTGTTCATTTAATTTTAATAGATATTTTAAGAAAGTATTACTCATCAAGATCTTACAAAAGATTATATTATTTTAATGGATTTTTTGTATTTCCCAAGGGTGGAAAAACCTACCATAACTTAGTTGTCAAGTGGAAGTGAAGATTGCTGTTATTGGTTTCTATCCATGAATGTGGGTTGACTCATCACTGTTATTCAAGGAAAACTACACCAGATGAAATAACTTGTTGATAGTCCATAAAGGGTAGACTTTCATTCCTGCCAGATTCCTTTTTGTCTTGGGCTATTAACTTGTTTCTTTACAACAAGGAAGACCAACCCTTAGCTAATTAGAAACAATTTTATTTCTTACCATAATGCCATAAGGCAATTTCATTCTAGATAGTATCCTCAAAAAAGCCAATATCCCTTATGGTCATCATCCAGGCTACCTATAGCGGGGCCATGTTCTTTCTAATAACATTTAGCCTTAATCTCACACATAAAACCAAATACTACCTCGTGTTGCAATTAACCTCTTACCCGACATTTTATAAAAACAATTCCTTATTAAAATCTTAAAAGCATTCATTAAAATAATCTTAAAAACATCCATTAAAATAATGAATATTTTATGAAAGTATTATCCATCAAGCATATAACATTTTAATGAATATTTATCCATTATTTATGAAAGAATGAATTGCTTACCAAAGTCTAAAAAATTATACATGAAAATAATAAATATTTTAGAAAAGTATTATGGATTTAGAAAAGTATCATCCATAAAGGCCATATTATTTCAATATTCTAAGAAATTGTTGACCATCAACGTAAGCTAAGTCCACATCTCAATACTAATATCTTGTAGTTGGTGTGTTGCATGACAACACTTGTGGTTGGTGTGTTGCATGAAAATATTTTATCCACGTTCAATGTCCTTTCATAAAAGCCAAGTCACAACAAACAATCAAAGGGGTCCATGATGTAACCATGAAAGTTATGTTCATGCAACCACGTTTTCTCACCTAACTTCAACTACACGTACAATCACGTTTTCTCACCTACTTCACAAACACACATAATCCACCACCTAACTTCACAATACATATAATCCACCATGTCATTGAAAGGATGGCTTGTGATCACATGGTGATGTTAATGCTTACGATCTAAGACAAACACTATTTAGTGAAATTATTACATGACAACAAGTAAGCATGACAACTTATTTAGTTGAAATTATTACATGGCAATAAATAATATTTATAAATTTTTTGACATATAAATAATATTTATAAACATATTGATATAAGACAAGTGTGGCATGCTAAAGGAGAGGTATAATGACATGCAAAGAATCTCAAGAGGCACATAGGGAAGATGAATCAATAACTAATAAGTTACTTGTAAAAGGAACATAGGGAAGATGAATCAATAACTAATAAGTTACTCGTAAAAGGTTAAAAAAAATAAATCAATTACAAACTTACAAATCTAAAGACTTAAAATAAAAATGGGTTGGAAATTCATACTTAAGAGAATGTCATTAACTATCAAATAAAAAAAAAAACTGACATTCAGACTTCTTGTTGACATTCAGACTAACAATAATGTTTTTAAAACATGCAATCCACAACAGTGGTAGATAAGCCTATATTTTGTGTTAGAAAGAAATTACATAATACTAATCACGCTGATCCAACACTATCATAGGGTAAGTGCAAACCAAAACAAGGAGAACAAACAATTATGAGAAGGTGGGTAGGTTAAACCTTTACAAAAATCTCAATGTTTTGCAGTTAATTTAATTTGTAAGCCCATAGTTTAGTTAATGATATTCTACACCCATTCGACTAATATTAACAAGATCTACTATGAAAATAGGAAATTTAGTGAGACTATAGATTAAATAAAAACCTGTTAATGGTAAGATAAGATATGGGCAAATTATGAAAAGGTGGGTAGATTAAACCTTTACAGAAATCTCAATGTTTTGCAATTAATTTAATTTGTAAGCCCATAGTTTAGTTAATGATATTCTACACCCATTCGACTAATATTAACAAGATATACTATGAGAATAGGAAATTTAGTGAGACTATAGATTAAATAAAAACATGTTAATGGTAAGATAAGATATGGGCTTTAGTGCCTCAATCCATATTACTGGTAGAATTAGTTATAATTCAATACAAAATTTACAATTTCAGTTTTCAGTGTAGTACTATTATCGCTATTATCACCCTATTAAATAAAAATTTAGATTCCATTGTTGATATACAATTTCCATTCAATTACAAGAACAAAGATGTTTTTTTTTACACATATATAGATCTTTACTTAGAAACAAATATAACCACAGTTGAATACTGTAAGCGAAAGATTTTCTGCTGACGATGTAAACTCCTTTTATGACCTTGCACAACGTTCAATTTCTTCACCTCCCAATCACAAGACTTCACCGGTACCTCCCAACTAATGCTAAGGGCACTTTTCTTCTCCCTTAGCCCCCCAAGCCACAAAGAGGCCACACACAAAAACCAGAATGCAATAGCTCCCAAGATTTCCTCGCAAGGAAGAGCTTCCACTCTTTTCACAAGCTTGGATTCCCAACTCTCACAAGTAAAACAAAGTCCAACAAAATTTTGGCAGCACAACATTACTAAGAAAAGTGAGATCCTTTTCCCCTCTTCTCCATTTCCATTATAGAAAAACCCTCAATGACACATGTATGCACAAATGATTAACTTTTTAATTAAGCTTACTCACCCATACACTTGTCACACTCTCCCCAAGTTGCACAATTAATTACCCTTTTTATTTTATTTTAAAGACCATTTTCCCTCACATTCCCCAATGTGTTCCTATTTTTGCTCGTAGTTATCCCTTTGTTCCCCAAATTCTCATTTAATAAGTGTCTCCTAACTAGATCTTAGTTAGAGTTGGATTATGAGTATTCTTTTAGTTAGATTTAATGGTAGTTTGAATCAATATGTTATTCTATGTGTACACCTATTCTCTCATGTTTTATTTATTTCTATTTTAAAAATCGCTTTTATTATTTTCATGCACACATGTGCAATTTTCCCAAACTTTTAATTTTTATTCCCTCTTTTCCTAGAGTTTGATTTTATCTCAAATCTTTTAACTTATTTCACATTTTATTTAGTCCTTTATTTGAATTTAGACTTAGACTTAGTTTAGATTTTGGCTTAGACTCTAGTTATGTTTCTAAGTTTATAATTTACTGATTAATTAATACTTTGTCCTATCAATGTCTAAGCATTTTATTAATTTTCTAGGCCATCTAGATTTATTGACTCACATTTTAATTATGCGACGTGCCCTTCAAGACACACCTTTGTGCTCCAAGGGTGCCACTCACCTTTGACTAGTTTTGGAAGTTTGTCTGACCCTTGGATTCAACACTTCATTCGGTCGACCTTGTGAGAGACTAAGAGATTCTAAGTAATAAGGATTATTCCTTATAGTGCGCCCCTTAGATTTCTTTGTGAGTGACTATCTCAGTCTTTCCTCACGACATCATGTAACTCACAAACTAGGTAATCATTAACCTATAGTTCAGGTCACAACGAGAGTGCTA
This sequence comes from Picea sitchensis, assembly GCA_010110895.2. Classification (NCBI taxonomy): domain Eukaryota; kingdom Viridiplantae; phylum Streptophyta; class Pinopsida; order Pinales; family Pinaceae; genus Picea; species Picea sitchensis. The sequence continues at coordinate 27,384 of SNQJ01S0069395.1, forward strand.
GTAGGCTATGTTATCACATAGTTGTCAAAAGATCGCAGGACGACCAAGTCCATGGTCTACGCAGATATCAACCTTGACCACAAAGCACAACATTCAGAAAGGCCGATATTGATCTGAGTTTGCGTCTAACAAAGGAATACATGCATAGTCTGACAGAAGAAGGCGCAGACGTAAAGCATTGAACGAGATAGCCAGGTCAGACTCTTGACAATTGTCGACTAAGCTGATTATAACTAGATCAGTCTTTATTTTGTCAAGGGGGGGGGTGTTCTTCATACGCTGGAGAGCCAAGTGAATTTCAGGAGCAGGGCTTTGTAATTTTTCAATTTGTATGTTTGCGGGCTTGGATTGTAAATATATGTTATTGAATATTCCTTTGAATCGTTTTTATCAAACTGTCTTCTTAGTTTATACGTTGTTTCATGCTTTCCTTCTTGTCTGAATGTAGTATCTGTGATTCATGGATTCTTGAGGTGATGGAGGATCTGTTGCTATCTTTCCCATGTTCATCGTTCATCACTCAGACCCTTCTGTTTTCCTTATTATCTGAATGTAATCTCTCTGATTTATGGATTCCCGAGGCGATGGAAGATCTGTTGCTATCATGCACATCTTTCATGGTTCGTCAGACATTCTCTTTTTTTCATATTATCTGGATGTAGGATCTCTCTGATCTATGGATTCCTGAGGCGGTAGAGGATCTGTTGTTATCTTGCCCATTTTTCATGGTTCATCACTTAGACATTTTCTATCTTCTTCTGCTCATCACCACTTAAATCCCTTTGTCTGATAGGCGGTTTAAATGCCTTCCTTATTCATGATACTTAATACTTCATAGCCCAATGGTCCCAAACTTATCTGTAGTTACTTATGTTATCTTTTCCTCTCTCTACAGTCTCATTGATCTCACCCAGTCACACCATTTTAATCCTTTTACTTTATTTTGATGGCTACTGGGCTTATCCTCTTGCAGTAGGAGGGTAAATATCAGTGCTAACATGAATGGCGACATTGTTGGGGATGAAAGTGAAGACATCTTCCCTGGGAGAATGACAATGAATAGATCCAGTTTTAGATGGTGAACTGAAGATGGACACATTATTCTGACTGCTTATCTTTCACCATGGTGACTCCATTGTTTGAAAATATATTGGAGACTCCACTGTGCAAAATCTGTTGGTGACTCCACTGAAAGGATACAAATCAAATGACTATGGAGGCTATCCTAGCCAAGAGGTTTGCCCCATTCAATTTTTCAGCCATAGCTGGTTATCCACATCCCTTGCCTCTAGCTGATGAATGGTATGACCTTCTGTCGATATTTGTGAAGGCTGTGAGAATGAAGAAGGTACATTAGATGAGGAATCAACTCTTTCTCTTCCCAGTTCATCTGCATCAAATGAAAGTTGTGTTTGTTGCCTCAGCCAGGAAAGTGCAGAAATTGAGTCTGTTATGGAAGTTGATATTCTTTGTAGTCCTTTCTCTAAAAATCCTAGATATGAGAAACCTTCTTTTGACTCATATAATTATAATGAGACATCGCTTCATGGATTGGATCTTGAAAGGCAGCCTATGTTTAGTAGTGAGAAACAATTTTCTCTTGTTGGACAAAAGATACCTCTTTGTATGTCATTCGAGGCTCCTCCTTTGTTTGATCATTATGGAGACAGTGACGAAGATGCTGAGGTGTTTTTCATCTTAGAAGCAGAAATCACTAGCAGCCAACCTTCTAATGAAAGAGAAATATTTTACCAAGAGTAGCATGATAGAGAGAAAGAGCCATCCATTGGTATACATGATAAAATGAAGGAGGTATTTTCTTGCCAGTTTAGTGTGCCTTATTATAAATTTTATGAACCTGTAGGGTTATATATGGAGTTGAATTTTCCAAAAGCATTGGAGCCTGCAAAATTAATCATCTTATCATCACTTGGATGTTTTTTCATCATTCCAAAATATTTTTTCATTCTGCTATCATACTTCCCTTACCATTTGTGGATCATTTGTAGTGAAAAGATGAATTATTTTACCAAACAGTCTGGGTGGCTCTGGTGGAATTTTTCTTTCACCTAGCACATTGTAAAAATCAGTTAGTGTAGGTTTGTACATAAATAAGCTCCTTCTGGAGCATGTGTGTTTTCTTTATTTTCAATTAGACAGTGTACATATCAACATGTGGTCCTCAACATGATGTTTTTTGAACTCGACTCCACAACCCAAAGGGTAAGGCACTGGAATTGCGCGTTCTTGGCAGCTCGCTGGGAGCATGTCATCCCTTGTGGAGCCAAATGTTATCACATAGCTATCAAAATATCGCAGGATGACCAAGTCCATGGTCTGTGCAGATATCATCCTTGAGCACAAAGTGGAGCATTTAGAAAGGCCCATACTGATATGAGTTTGCGTCTGACAAAGGAATATATGCACAGTCTGACAGAAGAAGGTGCAGACGTAAAGCATTGAACGAGATATCCAGGTCACACTCCTGATAGTTGTGGACTGAGCTGATTATAAATAGATCAGTCTTTATTTTGTAAAAGGGGGGGGGGGTGTTCTTCATAGGCTTGAGAGCCAAGTGAGTTTCAGGAGTAGGGCTTTGTAATTTTTCAATTTGTATGCTTGTGGACTTGGATTGTAAATATATGTTATTGAAGATTCCTCTCAATCATTTTTATCAAACTGTCTTCTTAGTTTATACATTGTTTCATGCTTTCCTTTTTGTCTGAATGCAGTATCTATGATTCATGGATTCCTGAGGCGATGGAGGATCTATTGCTATCTTTCCCATGTTCATCGTTAATCACTCAAACCCTTATGTTTTCCTTATTATATGAATATAATCTCTCTCATTTATGGATTCCTGAGGCGATGGAGGATCTGTTGCTATAATGCCCATCTTTCATGGTTCGTCACTCAAACATTTTCTGTCTTCTTCTACTCATCACCACTTAAATCCCTTTGTCTGATAGGCGGTTTAAATGCCTTCCTTATTCATGATACTTATGACTCCATAGCCCAATGGTCCCGAACTGATATGCAATTACTTATGTTATCTTTTCCTCTCTCTACAGTTTCACTGATCTCACCCACTTCCTAAACTGATAAAAAAATAATTCTACTACTAAACCGATGTGTTGTCCATGTCCAAACTTATTGTATATTAAAGATTCACCTTAAGCTTGTATTCTTGGCTTCTTACTTAGTCATTTCCATAGTAGCTATTAAAAACTTATTCTTTTGTGATGAACGCCTATAAAATGCTTATTCGCTACATTGGTTATTTATGTTTTTTTACCTTTCCTCTACTACATGCCATGAAGGATGCCTTATTCTCACAAATTGTCATAAAGGATGTATATAAATAGTTAAAGTTCATTGTACCAGAGTCATAAATTAATCAATTTTAGTTTTAGGATGCCCTATTCTCACAAATTTTCATAAAGGATGTATATAAATAGTTAAAGTTCATTGTACCAAAGTCATAAATTAATCAATTTTAGTTTTAGAATGCTCTATTCTCATAAATTGTCATAAAGGATGTATATAAATAGTTAAAGTTCATTGTAAAAAACTCATAAATTAATCAATTTTAGTTTTAGTGTCTAATATTTTCCTGGTTTCTAATCATGTGATGGAAGTTAATAGTTCCCTTTTTAAGAATAGTTCACAGTCATATAGGCAAGGGTAGAAAGCACAAAATGAGCCCAATACGATGGGCTCCTTGGGGAAAATGCTAAGGAATTTTTTTTATAAAGTGTTGGGTATGCGAGGGGGACCACGTGTATAAAGATTGTGGTTATAAAGGAGATAAGATGATGATTGTGAATAACCTTTATGAATTTGATATAGTGGAAGACATGGGAAAGAGCATACCAAGAATCTATGTATCCTTGGACAATAGACAAGTAGACTATCAACCCCACATGATTGAGGTGGAAGTTGGAGTAATAAGGGGACTTTCAAGTGAAGTCAGTGCACATCCTAGATCATAAATTCAAAGTTCTTAGCAACTGATCCATTGGACTAGTACAATTCCAATGAACCTGCTATGGTCCTGAAGATGCCACATGAGAGCATGAGGATGCCATGTGGCAAGAGTACCCTCAACTTTTTGCAGATTCTAAGGTTATATGAATGCACATTTGTACATATGTGTATAAAGACTCCATTTTTATGTACTTGGAGTTCCTAGAGACACAACTCTGAGATTTCATGTCTGGTCTGTGCTAGATCCATGGAAGAGAAGTGGGAGTGCCTAAGGCAATGTGGTGTAGAGAAGGTGGTATACTTCATTGGGTTGTGTCGGATGAGGGGAACGATAGATTTCTGTTTGGAATTGTTGTAGGAGTCATTAAATTGCAAAACTGATGATTTTCGTAATGTGAAATTTATGTATGTATGTACATGTAAACTTGTATGGTGATGTGCACTAATGACAATTCAAATTGTAGGGGGATGGGATTGTAACACCCCGATTTTTACCCCCAATGTAGCATTGTATATTTGCAAGTATTATGAATGGTTTCAATCCATGTGATGTAATATGTAAACATTGCACATGGAAAATTAATAAAATGAAATACATCGTTGGCTATATACTATTAGGTTAAAATTGACTCAGCGAAATATTCAAAGTTGTTAGGTTAACAATGGTGGATTTAAGCACATGGTTTTGGTAGCCTATGGTTTTGGAGCTTGTGGATTACATGTAATGAAATCCTTTAAAGGTTGGTGATACTCCATTGTAATGTGTCAAGAGTTAAGAGGTGAAGTTGGTTGTCTTGACATGGTTTGGTTAAGGGAAATAATATATCTATTGTTGGATAGTTTTCCCCATTAGGGTTTTCCAAGATAAATTTCGTGTGATTTATGTGTGAATGTTGCTATGTTCTTTTTATTTTTATCTCTCTTGCATTTTTATTTCCTCACATATGGTATCAGAGAATTTATTGGCTTTAGGGGGACACTTGTGTGGCTAAGGGTTTAGCTCGAGTCTGTTACAAACCTTGTTATAGTGGGAGCTTTGCAGTATTGATTCTTGTGGTGAAAAAAAGAGTGAGTAGTTCAAAAATAGAGATCATAAAATTTAATCGAAAAAGTTTTGAGTTGTGGAAGCTCAATATGGAAGATGTTTTGGTAGATAAATATCAAGGTATCATTCTAGATCTAGGTACTGAACCTACAGGAATGCAAAAAAAAGAATTGAAAATTTAGATGGGAAGGAAAATAGCACAATCTGGTTGTGTCTCTTAGCTACAATATTATTGAATGTGTTAGGGGAAGATACAACCAAGTCATTATGGAATAAGTTAGGGGATTTGTATCAGTCTAAGTCCTTGGTAAAAAATAAAATCCCGTGTAACAAGTTGTACAACCTAAGGATGAAATATGGAGACTTGATTGTTGATAATATGTTATCATTGATGTCAACATGGCACACATGTGGAGGAAGTGCACGAAAGGATTATTTCTACTATACATGTTGGTGTGTTTAATTTTCTAATTAAATCATCCAAGTCATTCAATTTTCAACCCAAGGTAAGTCTTTTATTACAAGGTCATTGTGCAATGTATATGCATACAAAGAACTCTCCTAACACTTTATGGTGAATGAAATCTACTAGTCCTAACTCACACACTCTCTACACAACTACTGTGAACAAACCATATCCTTATATCAATTTAAAGTTGAAATCAAGAAAGATGCTTAAAGGGAATTATTTAAGAATCAATCCATCTTCTATTGAATTTGAACCAATTTCTAATTATCCAATCCTTACTACTAAAATGGAATCTTAAGGAAAATCACAAAACACATTTTTGAAGAGAAAGGAACACGTCTATCAACAATTATAATCATTTCTTGTAATTGAACAATCCATCTACATGAACTAGAAACACATTCTTGTTGAAATACAAAATATTCTTCTGTAAAGGAAACATACCATTGCTGCAGTTAATCAAAACACACTCTTGCAGAATTAAAATTGAAACGATTGTTGCATTTAATTGAAAACCCACACATACAAAATTGGAATAAATCACTTATTGAAAATAAATTAAGAACAAACTCATGCGGAATTGAAATGAACACTTGCTGCAATGAAACAAAACACTTTCTGGAATAAATTAGGAACACACTCTTGCAGAATTGAAATCAACACTTGCTGCAATGAAACAAAAATGAACTCGTATTGAATTGAATCGAAAACACACCATTAATAAACCAGACTATAACAACTATACTTAAAACAATTCACTCACATCAATCATCTACACCAATATTTAGACTAAGGAAAATTAATGACAAGACAATCTATTTATGATAATCTAACTAATAATACATGAACAACAACCCTATTAACGAGGAGGGCCCTTCCTCCTTAGAAAGGGTGGAAAAACTACATAAACTACAACTTTAAGCACTCATGAATTGATACCACAACTTTCCATATCTTTATTATTCAATCAAAAGGTGCAGATACAATTGTTGTTACTCATTAGTCTGTCGACTATTCTCTATTTTCCCAAAACCAGCGTAACCTGGGAGCAAATATGCTCTACCCTTTTAAACTCTTTCTTCCTCTTCTAATCTTGGAAAAATTACAATTATGAACAACCTTGAGAATATTTTGATTCTCAAGCTATTCGGTGTCATCTTGATTAAGAAGATACACCATATTTCCTCTAACCAATTACAACTTATATAAATGAATTTTATGGAATTAGTCGGTTGATCTGTTCTAATTATCTGGGTGGAAATCTCATGTTTATAACATACAATTGTCGTGACTTAAGGTAAGCCACATCATCGATATAAATCAATATTTTTCATATGGGTCCATGGATCAATGGTCAAGTCATCATTATGTGGTGATCCTTTGGCGGTAACAATATTCTATAATAGCAGTGTTTGCGTACAAAATATAGGAGTAGAAACACCTCAAAAATAGCAACACCTTGAAGTAGTAGCACCTTGGAGTAGAAACAACTCATAGTATCAATGCCTTGGAGTAGCATCACCTCAGAGTAGCAGCACCTTAGAGTAGTAGCACCTCGGAGTAGCAACACCTGGGAGTAACAATATCTTGGAGTAGCAGCACCTCGGAGTATCAACTCCTTGGAGTAGCATCTAATTATTCTGCAAGATTCTTTATCAATTAATAAGTAGTTACCCAACACAGATATCATCCTTCCCTACATGTAGGAAAATATTAAAGAATCAATGCATCAAATGGACTTAACATACTGGTGTTAAAAAGGTAATTCTTGGACCATGATAGTTATGGTAAAGGTGCGAATAAGAAAGAAAAGGTACGAGATAAGTAACAAAATGATGGAAAAAACAGTGTCATTCCCATGACTCAACATCTTCCCCCAACTAAAGCAACTGCATGTCCTCATGAATCCCATTAGTATGAGTCCTCAACCTCTTGTTGTATATGAAGTGTAGTAAGTTTGTATGCTCCAATAGTATCCTCAATGCCGATGTATCCATTACTCATCAGAAAATCCATCCAATAATATTTCTCATACTGAACTTGATATTGTTGCTGGTATTGTCTTGTAGGGAGACAAATAAGAGGTAATCTATATATGAGGCCAAGCCACCTAGATCCACACTTTGTCATACACTCCATATACCCATTCACTCTCTGTAAATCATGGCCAAAGTTTGGTTACCCATATGGATATCGTCTTCTCAATGTCTCATCAAAGGTTTCCCACCTAAGCTGACTTCCATCCAGGGCATCCTTCAACTACAAATTGATAAATTTGGGGAATATATCCAAAAAAAGTATCCAAATCTCAATTAAAGTAGCATCTTGTTCATATGTACTCAAAAACCGATTATTTCCCTTGATTATTATGGAAGCAGGCGTAGGTTCTCCCCTAACCCATAACAATTTCTTGGCCCGACTTGCCTTGATGGCCTCATGGGATGCCTTCCATTTTTCTTGGTTGTTGACGAATGAAGTGAAATCCCTCAACTGGATATCTCCAACACAATGAGATAAGTTAAATTTCCTCCCCCCAAACAAAACATATTCATGAAAGTAAATTTCACATAGCATATGTTGGTATGCAAGACTTCTCTAAAAGAAGGTCTTCAAGAAGGAAATGGTGGTATAAAAACTTCAAATCCTATCTTATTTTATGGCCATCAATTGAAACAGGAGGAATTGTTCATGCAGAAACAATGGATAAGCATGGGATGGGTTTCTTCAACTTACCAGTTCCTGTGCTAGGTTGCAAAATTTCATTTTTCTATATTGCAGGGTTTTGACTTGATCTTCTAGTTCCTTCAACCTCTACCCCATTCTCCTCATATTTTCCTTTCTATGTTCCTGGAATGCTAACTCTTATGCCCATATTTATCTTAAATTATGAATAACTTTTCTATGTTCCTGAGTAGAAATCATCCCTTCTTGGAGTGATGTGGCCAACTGTTTCAACTTATGAACTTCGAAAATCAATATATCAACATTGGGGGATGATGTTATACTAGTTTCCTTCTCAAATTGGGTGTTCTCATTTCCAGGAATTGTTGGTTCATGTGTAGCAACAACCTCTGTGACATGACTATCCATATTCCCCTAATAAATCTTAGTTGTTTCCCCAATTCTCTGTTGTTCTTTTTATTCTTGAGTTGCAACACTCTCATTGGTGATGAGGCAAGGCTCTTTCATTGTTGCATCCAGTGTTGGTTCCTCTTGATCAGTTTGGGTGGCTTCAACATCCCCTTTGTCTTCCTCAATACATTTTATTTGTGTGCTGATTGAATTAAAATTAGATGGTGGAACATCACTCGATGTGCACCCTGCTTGAATAAATATTTCTCTATATGATGGAAATAGTTGTGACCTGCACTTGTTTGTCCCTAAGGTCATGGTTTTAAGGTCACCTAACTTTTCTAATAGTTGAGAAACTTAAGCCAGGGTTCCCAAACCTGAGGAAGTTTCACCCTATTGAAATTTTCCTTTTAAGACCTCGAGTTGTTTATAAAGTTTAGAGTTTTCTTCCTTTAATTGATTTACTTTCTCATGTAGGCATAGAGATTTACCTTGCTTAAATCTGGTAATTCTTTCCCTTTCCTTTGTTTTCCCCTCAATAGATTGTTTCTCAACATGTTCTTGTGGGTACTCAGCATCAGTCCTTGGTTGAGCTAGTGTTGCTGTTGAAGAAGACCCGGTTCTTATTTCCTTTGTTTTCCCCTTGTTTATAGTAGTTTGTTCTTCAATAGGTTCTTTTGGGCACTCAGTGTTGGTCGATGGTTGGACTGGTGTTGCTGCTAAAGAAGACCTCACTTTCCTTGTCTTTAATTTTTCCTTCTTTACAGTAGTTCGTTCTCTAGCAGGTTCTTTTGGGAACTTAGTACTAATCAACCAATTGAATAATTGGGTTGGTGCTACTATTGAAGAATACCTAGTTCTTCTCTTAGGGGTGTCCTCATTAATCACTTGGGGTGATCTTATTTTCCTTTTCTTGTGCTGAGAGTTCTCTTATATGACCATAAAGGGTTTGTATTCTTCAACAAGAGGGTTTTCTTATATGACAATTTACACCGGATTTGGTAATGAAGGGGTATAATGGAGGCATTGTGTTATTTTTGGTAGGTTAGCATGGAAGCATGTGTCTCATAATGACATTCCTTTCCGACAACTAAAGGTGGAATCCTTCCTTGGCTAATGTGGTAGGGTTCGACAGTACAAGTGTAATGACACATTGAACATTAAAATCATGGGAGAAAGTAGGAAAAAGACATACTTATGGGGACACTTACCGTATGTCCCAAGAAAAAAAATGAGTGTAAGTCATGGCCTCTCGTGGATAATGACGCGTTGTCTGTTGTGAGTGCTCTTTCTGAGGTACAAATATAGCAGTGTCATACACGAGTTTCGGTGCAAGATCCTAGAGCTGCAATAGAATGTCACATCATTGAGCTAATGAAAAGAAATGAAAAAGTAGTGATTGTTTATTAATTGGGTTAGTTTTCATTGATGTCAACCCTTGAAGAAATTCCAGTAGTGAATTTTGGTAGCACAAAGGTTTGGGTAATGGACCCAAGTTTGTTTGATGGATAATGGTATGCGTTTTGATATATTTATAGGTAAGACTATTCTAGATGGACAATACATGTCATGCCATTTTTGATGGTATGTGGAGTGTCACATAACTCCTCACAGGTAGAGAGTTATGGCCATGTGAAGTTGGAGAACCCTCACGAGTCATCTATAAGCCCCAAAATGTCAAAGTGTTTGCAAAAGAAATTATTTAAATAATAAAGTTAATGGAGAACTCCCTAAAATAAAGAAAGTGGGATGCTACATGAAAGTATAAACAAGAGGCAAGACTCTCTCATTTAATCACACTTGAATATCATTGAATATCTATTTTTGTGAAAGGTTATTTGGGAAGGTAT
>SNQJ01S0069398.1:2006-36779 GCA_010110895.2 Picea sitchensis
TTTAAATGTTTCCTTTCGGCACAAATTTACTCAACTCTGATTGCTCAAATTTAGATCTATTTAATACTTCAGTCACAGAAATAAACCTATATCTATACAGATTGGCCTTCTTCAAGCATACAACATTTCCTAGCATTTCGAATTCAAATTAAACCTATCTGATTGCTCACATTTAGATATGTTTAATACTTCAGTCACATAAATAAACCTATATCTATACAGATTGGTTTTCTTTAAGTAGTACAGAGTATCCTAGCATTTTGACTTCAGATTAAGCCTATCCTGTAGATGGATCTGCTCTCTTAAACTCAAATCGTATTTAAATAAATTTGCCTAGTATTCCCGATTTTCGGGAGGGACCACTCCAGAATTTAGACTATGATTGTAAATCTAATACCACGATAGATATCATCCATTGAAAGAATTACTTTGATTTAGAAAAAGTAGTTGCATAATATCAGTTACACACAAAACATCCAAGGACAGAGTAAGGAAAGGTTTACATATCTGAACCAGCTTGCAGAAAAACAAAGGGAACAACGACGTTCCTCCCAATAGTAGAACAGGGCAGCCAAACTACTTGCCCGATTCACCCCCTAGCCTGACCATGAATCCATGAGGGTGAACTTGGAAAAACTTCTCTTCAGCAATGTCCTACAGCTCCAGCAGTTCTCCCTTGCTTCACACTCAAGTAGTGTTTATAACAACAAATAAATCAAAAGTCTCCTTTCCCAGCATACTTGGCAGCATCCTGCATCCTCGCATATGTTATTTATCAATTTTGCCCAGGGCTTTTTTCCCTCCCTTGGGAATTTTCACATCTTTCTAAATCCCTGATTTTCAGGGGCTGCCAATGGCCAAATCACATATTTGCCACTTCTAGTAATCATCCCAGAGGTAGTTCCAACATGTTCCCCACTCATGGAGTCATGGTCAGCTGATTTTAACATGGTTGTTCCATTTGTCCTCCTGCAATTAATATAAAATATTATGTTTTCATACGAGTGTCATAGTCCAATAGTTGGTTGGGTAAAAACAGATCTCTGCCCAACATCCATAATAATTAATTACAATTATTAAATTCAAAATTCAGAATTGCAATAAACGGCAAAAATTTTCTCAATTCGAATTTACTAAAAACGGAATAAATTTCCAATGAATTTAAATTTCAAAAATAATTTATTTTTGGGGATATCACATCCTTTCCCCCTTTAGTAAAACATTGTCCTCAGTGTTTGTTCCCTTCTTGGAATGGGATTGGATGAGATTTCCACAAATCTCCCTCCAACTTGCAAGTGGCCTCCTCGGGACTAAAGTGCTTCCATTGCACGTTTACCTGAGTGATGGCTCTGTTCCGAAGTGTTATTTCTCCCCAGTCCAGAATGCATAGGGGTTCCACCTGAAACTCGCCCTCGGGTTCCACCTACACCAAGTTCCAATCAATCATATGAGTAGGGTCATCAATATACTTTTTCAACAAAGAAACGTGAAATACGTTATGAATTCTTAGATTAGCTGGAAGTGCAAGTTGGTATGGTATGGGTCCAATTCAAGCTAGTATCTCGAAGGGCCCACAAAACCCGGGTGCCATCTTGGCACAGTTCCCTAACTTCAATGAGCTTTTTCGAACTTTGACCTTTAGGTAAACATGGTCTCCCACTTGAAATTCCAAGTGTCTTCTTTTTTGATCTGCATAGCTCTTATGTCTGTCCCGTGCTTATTTCAAGTTCTGTTGTACCTTTCTTACCATGTTCTCCATTTCTTGGAGCATCTCTGGTCCAATCATGACTATGTCAGCTGGGTTATCCTAGCTAATTGGACTCGTACACTTTCTGCCATACAGTATTTTTAAAGGGCTCAACTTAGCTGAAGTTTGGTACCCATTTTTATATGAAAATTCTACCAAGTGTAGGTAGTCTTCCCACTTGCTTAGTTTTGTTCTTGCGTACATGCAAATCATATCCTCTATGATTTGGTTTTTCCTTTTGGTTTGTCCATCCGTTTGTGGATGATAGCTTGTACTAAAATTCAATTTAGTGTTTATCCTTGCAAACAATTCCTTCCAAAAAGCGGATGTAAATTTTACGTCTCTATCTGAAATCACCATTTTAGGAATACCATGCATTCTAAAAATTTCTTTCATGAATATTTCAGCAATGTTTATAGCTTTAAAAGTAGACTTTACAGGAATAAAGTGTGCAGACTTACTGAGTTTATCGATTACAACCATGATAGAATAATTATGTTTCTAAGTTTTAGGCAAGCATGTTATATAGTCCAGTGATATAGTCTCCCATTTCCATTCCGGTACTGGTAATGGTTGTAATAGGCCGGTTGGATGCTAGTGCTCGGCCTTAACCTGCTGAAAATCTTGGCACCTAGCCAAGTATTCTGCTATTTCGCCCTTCATACTAGGCCAGAAAAATAGTTTTCTAAGTGTTGTTATTGTTTTCTGGTAACTTGAATGGCCAGAATACGGTTTCTTATGCACTTTGTCCAAAATTGTTGATTTCAATTCTATTGAATCTGGTATGTAAAGTTTGTTTTTAAGTTGTAATAGTCCTTTCTTGTCGATGCTTAGATCTGGTTTGTTCCAGATCACTTTCTGCCCTGCTGATGTTTATCTCAAATAACCCATGGACTCTTCTTCTTAAAGTGTCTGCTACTTTATTTTCCTTACCCTTGATATGTCTAACCTCGAAGTCAAATTCGCTCAAGAAGTCTAGCCACCTTTCTTGTCTTGCATTAAGATTTGGTTGGTTAAACAGATATTTCACCCCGCTATTATCCGTCAATAGCAGGAATTTTCTACCCATTATTTAGTTTCACCACATTTTTAAGGCATGTATTACTGCTGCAAATTCTAGGTCATGAGTGACATAATTTCGCTTGTGTTCTTTTAATTTTTGGGAATCATAACAAATCACGTGCCCTTCCTGAGTTAGGACACCACCTAGTCCCTCTTTACTTGCATCAACACAAACTGTTAAGTCTTTATCTGGGTCTTCTACCTTCAAAACAGGTGTCGATGTCAATAATTCTTTTAGCTTGTTAAAGCTGTCTTGACACTTTTGCGACCAGTTAAACTTGGTTCCTTTCTTTTGTAGTGACGTGATAGGGTAGGCTATCTTGGAAAACCCTTCTATAAATCTGCAATAATATCCGGTGATTCCCATGAATGACCGTATATCTGCCACATCCTTAAGTAATGGCCATTCCATAGTGGCTTTTATCTTTTTCAGGTCTACGACGATACCTTCTGAGGAAATGACATGTCCTAAATATTGTATTTCTTTTTTATAAAAGTCACATTTGTTGAATTTTGCATATAGTTTGTGTTTCCTTAATGTTTGCATAACTATTATCAAGTGTTCATCATGTTCCTCCTCCGTTTTAGAATAGACTAGAATATCGTCGATAAATACTACTACGAACTTGTATAAGTATTGACTAAAAATGTTGTTCATGAAGCACATAAATGTGGTTGGTGTGTTAGTGAGTTCGAAATGTATGACTACAAACTCGTAGTGTCCATATTTTGTTCGAAATGTTGTTTTTTTTATGTCCTCGTCCTTTATCCTAACTTGATGATAACTGGATCATAAATCCAATTTTGAAAAGATGTTGGCCCCACCAACTTGATCGAACATATCATTTATCCGTGGTAAGGGGTATTTGTTATTAATGGTCATTTTGTTCAGTTGTCTATAATCGATACATAGTCTTAGAGTACCGTCTTTCTTTTTCACAAAGAGGACTGGTGCCCCCCAAGGTGAAACACTCGGTCTGATATACTCTTTGTCCAACAATTCCTGTAATTGGATTTTTAATTCTGTCAGTTCTGGTAGACTCATTTGATAAGGTTCTTTTGAGATAGGGATTGAACCAGGTAGTAGGTCTATGGAGAAGCCTATTTCCCTTCTAGGAGGTAATTCTGGTATCTCATCCACAAACATGTCTCTGAATTCACGTAGGACAGCAAATTCTTCTAACTTTGGCTTATCTTATTTTTCTAATAGATTCGTCACTTGGATGGCATAAACTTGACATCCCTTTCTACAACATTTCTTGAGTTGCATTGCTGAAACTTTTTTGACTGATACAGGTTTTGTTATGCCTTGGGCTATTCTAACATTGTCAGAATCATCTTTATAGCTAAGTATCTTTGTATAACAGTCTAGTACTGTTGTGTGTTGTTCCAACCAATCCATCCCGATAATCATATCATAAGATCCTAGTGGTAAGATGTTTAGATTGTTCCTTATCTTTTGACCACATAAGTTGAACTCAAAATCAAAAATAAAGTCAACTACTTTCCTTTTAGTACCTGTTGTTGGTTGTACCAGCCATGATTTTGCGTGCTTCAATTTCTTAAGTTTATTTGACTCTACTATATTAGGAGTAATATAACTTAACATAGCTCCAGGGTCAATTAAAACAGAAATTCGAGTGTCATTGATTTTACCTTCGATTTCTATGACAGAGGACTGGTGGTCAACTTGTTGACCATCTATGGTTGCATTTATCCGATGCAAACTTCTACCCACGTCTCCCATTGTCAAGGCTTCCTGCAGATTATGAACAACAGTTCTGTTTGCTGAAGTTAAACATGGACAGTTCATCCTTAAATGAGGCTCTCCACACTCCCAACACTTTAATGGCTCATGGGACTTGTCCCAAAACTTCTTCGTTCCCAGGTTTACCGGTTTACCACTACCTTGCGTATTCAGATGATTGGAGTGAAAATTCTTCCTTGGGAAAATTTTTGCTGCATTTCGATAAGGAGTTGGCTAGTATCCCTTCTTCCGCTGGTTCATTCGATCTTGCTTCTTATCCTTCCAGGCCTTGGGAAAGTCTACCCGTTGTTTATACTGGTCAAATCACATTCGTTCTTTCTTGAATACTTCACTCAAGGATTTGGGGTTGTCAAACTCAATTCTGTCCCTATAGGACTGTGCTAAATAGCTTAAGAATCGCTGGATTTTTACCTTATCCTCCCGGATGTATGGTACAAACCTTAGTAGTTCCGGAAATTTATTTATAAGGTCCTCCATCGTCATCTTTCCGAGTCGTAACTCATAAAATTCTTTCATCTTCCTTTCATAATAGCTTTCAGAAAGGTATTGTTTCTTAAAATACTTCTTAAAGTAGGACCATTCCAATTGTTTCTCCTTTAGGCCCTTGGCCATTTTCAGGTCCTGCCACCAAATGTTGGCCTTCCCCTTCAGATTGTAGATGGCCATTCTGACCTTCATGTTGTTGGAATAGTTGTAGATCTAGAAGTATTTTTTTATGTCTAACAACCATGCCTCAACTTCTTCTCCTGTCCTAGATTCTCCATCAAAGGTAGCTAGTTTAATCTTTTTAAATTCTCCTTCAAGGTGGTCTACTTGTTTTCTTTTTCTATCTGGTATAGTTTTGTCTTCAGCTGAAGGTGTCCCTTTAGACGAACTGTCTCATTTTTCTATTTCCGGTCCAGAAATATTGTAGGCCCTTTTGTTGACTTCTTCGTCATGGTTATCATCTTTTGGGCCTTTCTTGGTTACTATACTACGCAGCAGAACTTCATTTATCTCTTGCTATTCCTGCTGTGATTTCTTCAATTTTTTATTGTCAGGCTTGAAAAACTGCAGTTAACCAATAAGATTCCTCATTGTTTCCAACACCTTCATGGGTGAGCTTCCATCACTGTTCTGTCTTGGATCTCCAGGAGGTCCTTGATGATGATTTCCTTACATCCTGATTTTGTACCCTCCTGAGCTGCCATAATTTACAAAAACAGAAAGGGCTTTCTATTTGTACCTGTAAGATTTATTAGTTTTACATAAATCGGAATAAATACTAAGCAGCTAATGTGGCCCTGTTTAGGCCCAGTGTTGTAGCTTTTGCTCTGATACCATATGTAATGTACCTCAAATTCACCATAATTTTTTTTTTCTATGACATAATTCAATTTCGTGTAAGCTTAAAATTTAAGAGAAGATAAGATTCATTTCTGTCCATAATGACATTATTACACCAGTCTAGTTTACTTTGAATAGAAAAGCTTATGTGGATAAATTATGTCCATAATTCTATCACTTCCCTTAACTCTCAAACTACTCCAACATACTTATATGTATATGGGCAATATCTAAACTTAGGTCAAAGGAACCTTTGAGGATCAGAGAGATAAAGCTCAAGGTTGTGCACAACTGGTGTTAGATCAAAAGGATTTGGGCACATAGAGTTTAACCTCTGAGAGGTCGCTTTAACTCTCGATTAACATTTGCACTTATTTCCACCTATAAGTATGTAGCTTTCTCTAAATATATATAGAGTGATTCACTATCATAAGTATAATTTCATCTTGATTCTGTTTTAATAATTGGAAAGCCCAATTATGTGCTACGGTCCTGCATATTTACTTACAGAAAAATAAACAAGCAAGTATATCTATCTAACTTGGGTCTCATTCTTACACACCAGTAGCTTGCACATCAAGCATAGTTAACTCGAAGGATCCCATCTTGTTCTCTATGGTTTATGCCTTTAAAAAATAGTCAAATTATGAAATTTCGAATACTTAAAGGTGTATGACCTCATGGCAAGCAGAACTCTTAGGAAAAATCGCGCTAAAAATCTGCTTAATTAGTTTAATACTTTCATATACAATAATTTATGTACTTTTCATGCCCTGTACACAGTGACTCGTAATATGATCTGTTATTTCTATTCTACCTCTATCACGGATGAAGATCCTCCACCATTTTCTACCACTCCATTCATTACAGTATTAGAGTTGCTTCTATAACAAATAATTCCTACTATGTTCCTACAGTTTTGTGAAAAAAAACAGAGGTCAATCGGGTTTCGGCGATTACAAATTCTGAATAAAAAAAACAAAGGACCACGTTGTTTGTCGAATCGTGAAATGCGGAAAGAATGTGGGGCCCGCACTTTGGGGTTTCGGGGTTCGTGATTTCATGATTTCAAATGCCCAAACACCAACACACAACAACTCTCGAATTGCGAAAAGTGAATGGAAATGTAGGACCACCACTTCGGGGTTTCGGGATTCGGGATTTCGCGATTTCAAATGCCCAAACACTAACATAAAAAAACTCCCAAATTGCGAAAAGTGAATGGAAAGTGGGACCAACACTTCGGGGTTTCAGGGTTCGAGATTTCACGATTTCAAGTGCCAAACACCAACACACAATAACTCCCGAATTATGAAAAGTGAAAGGAATTTGGGACCAACACTTCGGAGTTTCGGGGTTTACTAACTATGGATGCAAAAACACTGCACAACATCAAACGCCGAATCACAAAATCACGAAAAGGTATGGGGCCCAACCAATAACGGGTTTCGACATTTGGTAATGATTGATGCATGAACAACATACAACGGTAATCGTCGAATCATGAAATTCGATCAGGATGTGGGGACACTTCGAGTTTCAGCATTTGAAAGAACAAAAGAACATCACACAATTGAGCCAATAAACTCCGAAATACCGAAAATGGAAAACATGAACAGAGTTTACAAACTCAGTAAAAAAAAACATAGAGTGACAAATTCGATTCAAAAATTGTTCCGGATCTTCTTAAGGTTTTCGCATATTTCTAAATTCGTTACAGACTTTGAATGTGGAAAGGGTAGACCGCTCTTTAAATAAAACAAGGGAAGCATAAAGTCTTCTGATGGGCGTCAATTCCCATGATTGTTTTAGCATATGATAAACAAAAGGGGTTTTTCGGATTTCCTTAACTTTTTGATGTAGATAGATTACTTCCAGTTTGTGTTTTATTTCCAATACATATATATGTATATAATATATGAGTGCCCAGGTCATCCATAAGGTTCTTGCTATTTCGTATTCCTCTTCAATTCTTAGATGTAAAAGACAGGAAGTCTCTTTTAAGATGTATGATTGTTTGGAATTAGCGATACATTTAAATGTTTCCTTTCGACAAAAATTTACTCAACTCTGATTGCTCAAATTTAGATCTATTTAATACTTCAGTCACATAAATAAACCAATATCAATACAGATTTGTCTTCTTCCAGCATACAATGTATCCTAGCATTTTGACATCAAATTAAACATATCTAATTGCTCACATATAGATTGGTTTTCTTTAAGAAGTACAGAGTATCCTATCATTTCGACTTCAGATTAAGCTTATCCTGTAGATGGATCTGCTCTCTTAAACTCAAATCGTATTTAAATAAATTTTCCTAGTATTCTCGATTTTCAGGAGGGACCACTCCAGAATTTAGACTGTGATTGTAAATCTAATACCACGATTGATATCATCCATTGAAAGAATTACTTTGATTTAGAACAAGTAGATGCATAATATCAGTTACACACAAAACATCCAAGGAGAGAGTAAGGAAAGGTTTACATATCTGAACCAGCTTGTGGAAAAACAAAGGGAACAACCATGTTCCTCCCAACCATAGAACAGGGCATCCAAACTACTTGCCCGATTCACCCCCTAGCCTGACAATGAATCCATGAGGGCGAACATGGAAAAACTTCTCTTTAGCAATGTCCTACAACTCTAGCAGTTTTCCCTTGCCTCACACTCAAGCAGTGTTCATAACATCAAGTAAATCAAAAGTCTCCTTTCCCATCATACTTGGCAGCGTCCTTCCTTCTTGCATATGCTATTTATCAATTTTGCCCAAGTCTTTTTTCCCTCCCTTGGGAATTTTCACAGCTTTCTAAATCCCTAATTTTTAGGGGTTGCCAATGGCCAAATAACTGATTTGCCAATAGTAATAATCAGCCCAGAGGTAGTTCCAACATGTTCCCCACTCATGGAGTCATGGTCAGTTGATTTTAACATGTTTGTTCCATTTGTCCTCCTGCAATTATTATAAAATATTATGTTTTCATACAAGTGTAACAGTCCAATAGTTGGTTGGGTTAAAACAGATATCTGCCCAACAGTCATAATAATTAATTACAATTACTAAATTCAAAATTCGGAATTGCCATAAATGAAAAAAAAATTCAAAATCCGAATTTACTAAAAACGGAATAAATTTCCAATGAATTTTAATTTCAAAAATAATTTATTTTGAGGGATATCGAAATCCTTTTTCAAAATGAAACAAAATTGAATACTACATGGTGACATAGTGCTAAGGTGAACCATTAGTTGATAGAAATCAAGAGCACTATAGGAAAAGTCACTTTGGGTCAAGAGACAAAGAATATATAATTGTTACCCGAAGCCCCACTAATTCATGTGAGAGTCCTTTCCCCTTATAAATATCATTGAAACTCGGGGGAGGATACACCCAAGGAAAAATAAAGGCTCCATGGGAAACTTGAAAACCACTCCAAGGCTTGCACTCATCCCTATGGAAGAAGAAGAAGAAGTTAATTCGATTTACAATGCATACACTATGCCCCAGTACAATTAATAAGTTTGGACTTAAATTGCTGGAAAGAAATCTAAAAGGAAAGGTAAATATGTAATTGAACACCTGACTCAATCCCAAACAAGAACACTAGTATAGAATTTTCTATCGAAAAATATTGTTATTATCTTAGTTTATCAAATAGTATACTTGTAGGTTTCAAAGAAATTATTAAATTGGAAGTTTGAAAAAATATATAGGTCTATTATTATATGTGGATCCTAGAGCATGTCTTCTAATCATCATTTTTTATTTGTAAAACCCTATTGTACAATTTTTTCATAGATCTTTTATTAATTCAAATTTAACTTTTTTTCCAAGAACAAAATATGTATTTACATTAATATAAAAAATATATATAGTTAGATGCCCATGGAATTCATAGGTGTTGATGATCCTTTTTCATGGAATTCCTATGTCTAATTCATCATCACACAAAAAAATGAATTTTTCTTCTATCCAGTTACATGTGTAGCCTCTTCAAAAAGACAAAAAGTATTCAAAGTAGTGTTAGCGGGGAAAATCCTCCTATTACTATACTGGGTCGGAATATAGGAAGAACACAAACTTCCATTAAAAGATAGTCCTAATCATAAGCTATCCAAAAACTACCCAAACAAAGAGAAAAAAGAGAAGAAGGAAGATGGATAAGTGTACCTTAGTCCCTAACGTCCGATGCAAACTTCCTTCAAATTTGTAGTTTCCTAAGCTGTGTGTCTCCTCCTGAAGCTGACCTACAAGAACACTTAGAAAAAATATGCTATAAATATGCAATCTCTACTTATCAATGTTAGCGTTCAGATTTAAATGTAAATGTATTAGGCAATAAAGATACAAATATGCAATGAATTGGGACATGAAAAGAACTCTTGTTCAAATTGAGGATTAAAATATTACAACCTTCTTGATCGTAAAAACGCTTCGCGAACAAGGCCCAATATCCTCTTACTGTTGCTCCAAGTGCATCATTCCCATGCTACCTCTCACAATCAACTGATCTCTTTGGGAAAATAGAAGGGATTGTATAAGGAGAAAAGGCTAAAGAGGGAATGTTGAGGCCAAATCTCAGAAAGGGCTGCAAAACTTGGGCTAGAGGGGAAATGGATTTTGGTAGAGTTTCTCTTTTATCTTGCTTGATGTCATAATGAGATCCCAAGAGCTCTTTTTATATGACAAAAATATGGTTATTCGGTTTGGGGACGTGCTACAATGGGTAAAATGGTTGGGAAACCTCCAATAGCCTGCTAACTCCGCCAAAATATTTTCAACTTTTTATTTTTTGCAAATTTTGGAGGTAAACATGGGTTCTCTAGTATGAAACTAGTGTGTGTACACATGCAATAGTGGAGCAGGATGTGTACATGCTCCAAAAAATGTTTTTTTTAAGAAAGATTCTCAACAATAATTTGGAAAATTGTTGCTATAATAGATTCCCCCTAATGTGTGGGGTTAAAAGAGAAACTGATGGCTGGAATACATTAAAATATCTTTATCAGTTGGAAGGCACAAAGTCGAGTGAGCACAGGACAACAGTTCGGGAGCGCACCATCTGCAAAATAATAATAATCTCTCTGAGGCGGGCATACCCATGCTCGGGATGAACTAATCATGGATGCCAATCAAGTACACTGCATTTCCATGTCATATAAAGTATATCCATTAGAAATACAAAGAGGATCTACATCTCAAAATTATTTGATGATATTCAAGTACAAATAATATGCATCTTCAAGAAGTATTGACGCCTGCAGCTGGAGATGAGAACACCATAGCTCAAAAAACGACTTCAATATCTTCAACATCTCAGGTAGGATTACAATAGGAGTGTAAGACTCATTACTCTGAGGTCTTTGACATGTCGTCGGGGAAATATTGGAGGATCTCGATCATCATGCACATAACTTCATCGATTTTGAATCCAGACTTGACTGGACTTTCGGGATGGTCAACTCATGAAGGTCAAGAGACAAAATGCAAAATGGACGACTCAGGTTGGATAAAACTTCCCTTGCAAAAAAGAACGAAAAATGATGAGACTCGGGCAATGTAACATTGACATAATTCGATGATGCAGGATGCACCATAAACTCTCCATATGTTTGGAAGAGTAACCAAACGGAAGGGGACATAGCTCTATGTAGCGAGAATAGCTCTGGAAGGTCATACTAGATCCAAATGCTTGGAAAACAAATGAAAGGATGTTCTTTTTCAAAGGGTGACTATCTTGTTGTCGAAAAATAATTTATATATCCCGTCCCCTCTTTTTGGAATATTTGTTTTTTTGTCTTTTTCCAATTTTTAACGATCTTGAAGAGGAATAAAAGAATGCTATGTTACAGAGGAGGAATGAGTGTTGCAGGAAAGCAAACTAGTTCAAGGCGCATGGAAGATACTGATGCTCAGCACAAGGAGACATGTACAGGGTAAGGACACTCAAGAAAATTCCTCCATGGGTCAAGGTGTTAGATCGCAAATGAAAAAAGTGTTGCAAGGCTTGCATTTAAGGAATGATTTGAAGGTCATAATTGAGAGAAACATGGATCCAGAACTAGGCCAACGATGCAAAGATGAGACCCAAAGTGTGATTAAGGATGACACAACAAGACTCCTTGCATGCGAATTTTTACGATCCCACAGAAGGTAAACTCAGTGGTTTTTTCACATTTTAGAGAGTCTGAAAAAATGCTAACATAAGACTCTAGGGATTTCCTTTTTCTCAATTATTCTAGTCGGTTCGAAAAAGGGTTGAACGTATACCGAAATAATGTCTCTTCAAAACCATTTTAATGAGTTTGATTGAGACAAGATCACTCGTCTATATTTTCAATTTTAAGTAGACTGAAAAGAGCTTAACTATTGACTCACAACCTTTTTCTAGGTTTAGTCTCCTTAGCCCGAAAAAGTATAAAATATAACTTAGGAGAACTCTCGTGGCGAGACAAGTATCATTAGGCATACCTTTTTCCTGATTAATCTATTGGCTGGAAAAAGGCTTAAAATCATGCCAAATAGATGTTCTATCTGGACCAATTAACGAGTGTGAAAGGAACAAGGTCACTCAAAAAATTTTTATATTTAAGGAGTTTGAAAGGATATTAAATATGGACTCCGAGGGAGTTCCTTTTTCGTTGGTAGTTTCCAAGGCACGAAAAAGAGATAAACCAAAACCAAGGAGAATGTTACTTTTTCAAAAATTTAGTTCCTCAGGCCCGAAAAAGGGTTAAACTTACGCCTGAGAATAATCTCCTAGCGAACCGAGGTTCCTAGGGCATACCTTTATTCCTAAAATTATCCATCCGGACCAAAAAATGGGTAAAGTACAGCCGCACAGATGTGCCCTCAAATTTGAGATTGACAAGCATGAAGTGCAACAAGATCGCTCGACAATATTTTCATTCTAGAGAGTCTGAAAAGGGATTAAAGAAGACTCCATAGGGTCTTCTTTTCTCAAGTAATACATATGATATCGAAAAGAATAAATAAAGTCTCTTTGGATGTTGCGTATTGAAATATAATGGGCCTTGCAACACTATAACATAAACAAAGAAAATCTTACCACCTAATGAGATAGGAAATTGAGGAAGAATCCCCAAATATTCACTAGGACATCTGTCAAAATCCAACAACTCGTGCGAAGTGGTCACAAGATAGGGAGAACCCAAAGGTTTCCAATCCCAGGAGGATAAAATACTTGCAAAGTCTCTTTCATCTACAATACATCGGTAAATGTTTATTGAATTAAATTCAAACCTTATTTGAAAAGGCGTATAAGAAGGAAGGCGAGGCTCAAAAAGGTCATTCCAATCAAAGGAAACCATCCTAGGACTTGGAGGGGGTGTGATCGAAGTGGAAAGAATGTCCCCTTGTTATGAAAGTACTGAATTGTAAATGCTAAAAGCATAGTCAGTATACACATCACTCCCTATCAGAAGAGTGGGATCAGCCAAATATTGCATTGGCATGACCACTTTGGTAGACTCAACACTCTCCAAGAGAAGAGTGGGATCAGTCAAATATTGCATCTGCGTGACCATTTGGTAGACTCAACACTATCCAAGAGAAGAGTGGGGGCGAACGAATATTTCATCGGAAAAACCACTTCCTCAACCACAGGCTGAATAGGTTGTGAGACAACATGATTTGAAGGCAAATCACCCTCGAAAAGAAGAGTCGGTTCGGTCAAAGATTGCATCAGAATGAGGACTTCATCAACCAAAGGATGAATACATTGTGAGACAACATGGTCTGAAGGTGCATCACCCCCCAAAAATATGAGTGGGGTCGGTCGGATCAATATAGCCATTAGTATCGAGGAGAATATGAGTCATTAGATCACTTTATGTCTAGAACAAATTATGACCATCAGATTACATAACTACAAATGCATACTAAAGAAACACACTTTACCCTAAGGAAATATTGTACCAAGTTTATCTTAACTAACTCCTAAGTGTGTAAATAACCTAACATAGGCATGTGCAAAGATCTACTAATAAAATCATATTTTTTCCCCTTTTTCTTTCTTAGAATAGATATATTTTAGACCACCTTCACCACTATTGTTGTTGGGACCAAAATCCCTATTATGGAAAATATCTATGTAATATTTACTGATGATCTATGTAATATTTACTGTTGAGGGTCATTTACTGATGATCGATTGCGATAAACTCTCTTGTAAATATCTATGTAATATTTTTCTTTCGCATTAATAAATTGGTCCAAGTGCCCACGTTAGCGAGTGTCTTGGATGTTTCTCCATAGGGTTTTACAATGTCAAAACATCGGTGTGTCATTATCACTCACATGTGGGGATCAAACATGCTCTGATACATTAGTAGTGTAGACAGTCTATTAACTGTAGATGTTGTAATTACTAGGAGCACACAACAATGCAATTCAAAGCAATGCACGCAATAAATTAATGGAGGAAAATCTACATGCAACACTAGTCTATTAAATTAACACTTCAAACATTACATCTAGGCCTCACCGGGTTCTTCCTCTTTCACAAAAATATGGGCTATGCACCTCTCAAAATCCTCAAACTGCCAATCAATTTAAATCTTGGCTAGGATTACAATGGGATTCATGAGATCTTCCTTCTTCCATTGTGTGAACTATCCTTTTTCTTATGTCTCGGTTTGAATTAATGATCATGAATGAGAATACCATTCCCCTCCATGCTCAATCTACGTTCATTGAAATCCCCAAACTATTAAACCAACCTCCCTAACAAATGACTATGGGGCCTCTCATGTGTTTATCCACCATATCATTTACGACCAACCACCACCTTAATTTTTGTAATGTACCTTAAAAACTGTTAAAAAAAAAAAAATGTTTGTACATTTATCCATGAATAGCTTCGGGATTCAAGAAAGTAGGCTTTCTATTATATAGGTTGAATATGAGAGTTTACTAGAGTCCTTAATGTCGTCAACTGTCATTACCATTCAAATTAAAGTTTTCAAATCGATGATATAATAAGTCCTTATTCCCCATTTCAATGTTTATTTAAAGTCCTGTAATTATAATTACTTTCCTATCTGTTTGTACTTATAACCATTACCATCGTCTTAACAATACAAATGAATTTGGGATATTATGGCCTTAACCTTACGTGTTAGACCATACATATAAACCATTACCATATGTTTACATTACAAACGACTCTGGGATTTAGAGCGTAGGCCTCATGCGTTGGACCATACACATAATCACACAATAAAAACGACCAAATGGGCTTAGGTAAAAGTAGAGTATTAGACTATACTCCTCTGCGAAAAGTTTAATATAAGAAGACCTCTTTAGTTTAAAAGTATCTGGATACAGGATAGTGGTTAGGTAAGGCTTCCCGTTTAAATTAGAGTGTGAATATTTTAAAATCCTCTACCCGTGCTAGAAATCCCATTCGACTGCACCTGTCCGAAACGTAGCGTCAACTGTACATTGTATTAATTGCATTTAATGTGATTTAGGGTTTAGGTCCGATATGCACTTAACCATCCCATTCGGCTCCACCTGCCTGAGCGTAGTGTCAACTGTACATTGTATTAACTGCATTTATTGTGATTTAAGGTTAAAGGTTTCCATGAGTCGCACAGACACTTCCTTACTCAACTGCTCATTGAATACCAAAAGAGGGGTAGGTTCGATATGCACTTAATCCTGGACAAGGAAGTAAAGGGGGGGTAGGGTACATGCTACAGTCGACGCCATCATCTGACCTGCTATCCAATATGGACGTGCCAAGTCTATCTCACCACCTTGTCATTTGTACCCGCAGACCTCATTCTCCGAGGAAGGAGTTCGCTAGGTTAATGGATTTTGTTGTGGGGAGGTTCTCTGGAATTCTAGCTCTGTGACTCTGATTTCTTAGTGAAGGGAAATAGCGGTGAGGTTTTTCTCATAGAGGAGGCGGCATTGCTATCTAACCCACTAGTAAGTTTCTCGTTACTTCTGCATCTCTAGTCATAGATTTGTGGCCAAGTTTTCTTCCTCTTGCAACCATTATGGGTAACCTACGTGTCGCAATGATTATACTATCAGTAAGAGGTTATTTTATTATTGCCAAAACTCCAGGAAGGTTCTGGAAGTTCCTCCCCTCTGCTAAGTAATTTTATTACCACATTCTTATCTATTCTGGAAACTCCGAAAGGGTTGATACCGTGTTCCTTTGTTTTCTTGGTGATTCGCGAGTAGATTGCCTCTAGGGCGTACTGTTTTCTCTCTGCTTCACCATCCTATATCATTGGTTGGTATTGAGCTTCTAAGAGATTTTCCCCTAGTTTCTTTCCAGAAATTAAGTTTATTAGGGTGAGAGCGTTGCACTGTAATTGCAGTATTTCCTTGTCCATATTAAAAGAGTTTTATTTGTTTCATAGGCTTTAAATTCCCGTCGTGGCTAGTTATACTCCGTTTAGTATGTTTTCCCAGCCTAACTCCACTCATCTGCCTCAAAGGGCCCTTTCTCTTGTATACCATCCTCGCCCATAACTCGTAACCCCAAAGAGAGAGCCCTTAAAAGGACCCTTCATAAATTTGTTTACTAAATGATACCTCTCAGGTTTGAAAGCTTTATATTATGTAACTGATAAATATTTACGGGTTCTGTATTGGCTTACCATGGTCTTTCAATAGGCTAAATAATTTCTTGTTACTTTAATCCTTTCTTCTAAATTTTAAGAAAAATGGATTCCTGTATTTAACATTCATATTAACTATATTTCGATGGTTTTTCCTTATGAAGATTTCATCTAGTATATTATCTGTATCTTGTCTATACCTCATAGTATATTCATTCACTATTTTAGTGTCTCTGCAATCGGTGCTGGAACTACTGTTATAATTACGAAATCCATAGTTTCTTGTATCACTTATTTCTTGAACTGGATGTTTTAACTAATGATGGGGCCCTGTTTTGATGTGAGGGTACCCATCAGCTTAAACAAGCTCTCTCCTCCCCTCTCGGTTGGTGGACGACCACGGCTAGGAAATGGATCAAGGCCACAACAAAATCCAAGTTAAGTACAAGTTATGTCAAGTGATATATTTTCATTATGTGGATACTTTCATTCACCCTGCTTTTGTATCGTTCTAAAATTTCAATGGCATATTAAGTTACTAATATTTTACTAGAACAAATTTTGTAGAGTCATCGTCGATAAGAAGTTGTGGATATCCATGCCTATTCTTGGATACAAAGGTATTCAGGTTCCATGCTTGTAACCCTCTCTGTCACATTCTTTTAGTTCTAGACGAAGGGCGTGGTCCCTTTCCAGTCCTTTGATGAACAATGTAGTTATGTTACGATTTTGGTACTGTTTGATTAAGGGTAACCCATTTTGTGATGGTAATTTCTATCATTGGAATAAAACACAGTATGGGGAGTTTGTTTGTTTGAATTCCGAATGAGATATGTAATATTATTCTTAAAAGAATTACAGGGTTTCCTTTCCGCCTACTTGTAATGGCATACTGGTTATTTCATTGGTTTAATGTACTAGCGACATACTGTCTCCTTCCAGGAAAGGATTTTTAAATGAATAAAAGGTGCTCGGCTATTGCCGGCTATATTTATATCTTATCTGTAATTGACTCCAGATCGCATGATGATAAATGAATTCAAATTTCAACTATTGTACTTGTGTTAAAGGCTTTCCTTTTTAAATTCTAGGTGATTATGTTGTTATTTACACAGTTATGAATTTATTCAGGGGTATGTGAAGTTTCGGGATGTCCCTTCTTCCCTGGGCCTTCGCACCTGCCATGATTAGTTCTGGTAATTAAATTGTGATAATTCGATTCACTCCAAATATAATTTCCAACATGTTAACTTATGGACCCATAGGCCAATTCATCCTATAACTTTTTCATTAAACACCGGTTGATATAAAGATGTGTGAATGTTGTAGGTGTTCTATAATAATTCTTGGTATTTGAAAGGTCACTTCCGTATTTTAAATATATGTATACATATATATCTTAGGCATTTGTGATTCTGGCTATCTCCTAAAAATCATGACTATTCAGTTGGTACATGGAAGAAATCTTAGTTAATTACTCTACTGCTGCACATGCATTATAATTTATTCGTGGGGTTTCAACTACAATGGTTTGTCTTACTACAGTAGTAATCCAAACCATAGCACATATCTTCTATACGAATTGACTAGGCATATCCTTTCAGCTAGTATACTTTCGGGAATTAGTACTCATAATAGTAATGTGATACAGCAAAGATAATCCATTCCGAGATAGTATAGAGACATTCTAGCAATTCCTAAGTCTTCAAAAGGATGCATTTGATCTTTCGTCCTTAATATTATTTCTAGTTAGAATTAACAGGTGCCAGAGAAGGGACAGAAATAACATATCTGAAATAATACGCTGAAAGACAAAGGGAACAACCATGTTCCTCCCAACCATAGAACAGGGCAGCCAAACTACTCACCCGATTCACCCCCTAGCCTGACCATGAATCCATAAGGGCGGACTTGGATAAAACTTCTCCTCAGCAATGTCCTACTGCTCCAACAGTTTCCCTTGCCTCACACTCAAGTAGTTTTCATAACAGCAAGTAAATCAACAGTCTCCTTCCCTAGCATACTTGGCAGCATCCTGCCTCCTCACATATGCTATTTATCAATTTTCCTAGGTCCTTTTTTCCCTCCCTTGGGAATTTTCGCAGCTTTCTAAATCCCTGATTTTCAAGGGCTACCAATGGCCAAATCATTGATTTTCTACTTGTAACAATCAGCCTAGAGGTAGTTCCAACATGTTCCCCACTCATGGAGTCATGGTCAATTGATTTTAACATGGTTGTTCCATTTTTCCTCCTGCAATCAATATAAAATATTTTGTTTTTATACAAGTGTCATAGTCAAATAGTTAGTTGAGTCAAATCAAATCTCTGCCCAACAGTCATAATAATTAATTACAATTATCAAATTCAAAATACTTAATTGCCATAAATGGATGAGTAGGACACTGTCCTTAGTGTTCCCTCCTTTCTTGGAACAAAATTGGATGATATTTCCACAAATCTCCCTCCAACTCCCAAGTGGCCTCCTCAAGACTAAAGTGCTTCCATTGCAACTTACCCAAACGACAACTCTGTTCCAAAGTACTACTTCTCTCCGATCCAGAATGCATAGGGGTTCCACCTGAAACTCACCTTCACGTTCCACCTGCACCAAGTTCCAATCAATCATATGAGTAGGGTAATGAATATACTTTTTCAACAAGTAAACATGAAATACATTATGAATTCTTAGATTAGCTGGAAGTGCAAGCTGATAGGCTACGGGTCCCATTCGAGCTAGTATCTCGAAGGTCCCACAAAACCTGGGTGTCATCTTGGCACAGTTCCCTAACTTCAACGATCTTTTTGAGGCTTTGACCTTCAAATAAACATGGTCACCCATTTGAAATTCCAAGTGTCTTCTTTTCTGATCTGCATAGCTCTTTTGTCTGTCCCGTGCTTCTTTTAAGTCCTGTTGTACCTTTCTTACCATGTTCTCCATTTCTTGGAGCATCACTGGTCCAACCATCAGTCTGTCAGTCAGGTTATCCCAACTAATTGGAGTCATACACTTTCTGCCATACAGTATTTCGAAAGGGCTCAACTTAGCCGAAGTTTGGTACCCATTGTTATATGCAAATTCTACCAAGTGCAGGTAGTCTTCCCACTTGCTCGGTTTTGTTCTTACGTACATATGGAGCATATCCTCTATGATTTGGTTTGTCCTTTCGGTCTGTCCATCCATTTGTGGATGATAACTCGTACTAAAATTCAAGTTAGTGTTTAGCCCTGCAAACAATTCCTTCCAAAACGCGGATGTAAATTTTACATCTCTATCTGAAATCACCATTTTAGGAATAACAAGAAGTCTAAAAATTTCTTTCAAGAGTATTTCAGCAATGTTTATAGCTTTAAAAGTAGACTTTACAGGAATAAAGTGTGCAAACTTACTACGTTTATCGATTACAACCATGATAGAATAATTTTTTTTCTGCTTTTTAGGCAAACTTGTTATAAAGTCAAATGATATTGTCTCCCATTTCCATTCTGGTATTGGTAATGGTTGTAATAGGCCGGTTGGGTGATGGTGCTCGGCCTTAACCTGCTGACAATTTTGGCACCTAGCCCAGTACTCTGCTATTTCACCCTTCATATTAGGCCAGTAAAATAGTTTTCTAAGTGTTGTTATTGTTTTCTGGTAACTTGGATGGCTAGAATATGGTTTCTTATGCACTTCGTCTAAAACCGTTAATTTTAACTCTGCTGAATTTGATATGTAAAGTTTGTTTTTTAAATCGTAATAGTCCCTTTTTGTCGATACTTAGATCTGGTTTATCTTAGTTTGCGATACTGTTTTGAAATTATGCCATCATCTTAGTGTAATTTTTGTCCTTAATTCTTGTTGTCCTTATTCTTTGTTCCAGATCAGTTTCTGCCCTGCTGATATTTATCTCAAATAACCCATGGACTCTTCTGCTTAAAGAGTCTGCTACTTTATTTTCCTTACCCTTGATATGTCTGACCTCGAAGTCGAATTTGCTTAAGAAGGCTAGCCACCTTGCTTGTCTTGCATTAAGATCTGGTTGGTTAAACAAATATTTCACCTTGCTATTATCCATCAATAGTAGAATTTTTTTGCCCATTAAGTAGTGTCACCACATTTTTAAGGCGTGTATTACTGCTGCCAATTCTAAGTCATGGGCGACATAAATTTTCTTGTCTTCTTTTAATTTTCGGGACTCATAACAAATAATGTGTCCTTTCTGAGTTAGGACAACCCCTAGTCCTTCTTTACTTGCATCAACACATACGGTGAAGTCTTTATCTATATCTTCTACCTTCAATATGGGTGCAGTTGTCAATAATTCCTTCAGTTTGTTAAAACTGTCTTGACACTTCTCTGACCAGTTAAACTTGGTTCCTTTCTTTTGTAATGACGTGATAGGGTAGGCTATGTTGGAAAACACTTCTATAAACCTACGGTAATATCCGATGATTCCCATGAATGACCGGATATATGCTACATCCTTAGGTACCGACCATTCCATAATGGCTTTTGTCTTCTCCAGGTCTACGACAATGCCTTCTGTTGAAATTACATCTCCTAGATATTGTATTTATTTTTGATAGAAGTCACACTTGTCAAATTTGGCATACAGTTTGTGTTTCCTCAACGTTTGCAGAACTATACTTAAGTTTTCATCATGTTCCTCCTCTGTTTTTGAATAGACCAGAATATCGTCGATAAATACTACCACAAACTTGTCTAAGTATTGACTAAAAATATTGTTCATCAGGCACATAAACATGGCTGGTGCGTTAGTGAGTCCGAAAGGTATGACTACGAACTCATAATGTCCATATCTTGTTTGAAACGTTATTTTGCTTATGTCCTCATATTTTATCCTAACTTGATGATAATCGGATCGTGAATCCAACTTTGAAAAGATCTTGGCCCCACCTACTTGATCGAACAGATAATTTATCCTAGGTAAGGGGTATTTGTTCTTAATAGTAATTTTGTTCAGTTGTCTATAATTGATACATCGTCTTAGAGTACACAATCTTTCTTTTTCAGAAAGAGGAATGGTGCCCCCCATGGTGAAACACTCGGTATGATATACTCTTTGTCCAACAATTCTTGTAATTGTATTTTTAATTCTGTCAGTTCTGGTAGACTCATTCAGTAAGGTTCTTTTGAGATAGGGGTTAAAACAGGTACTAGGTCTATGGAGAAGAAAATTTCCCTTCTAGGAGGTAATTCTGGTATCTCATCCACAAACATGTCTCGAAATTCATTAGGACAATAAAGTCTTCTAACTTTGGCTTATCTTCTTTTCTAATAGATTCATCACTTGGATGGCATAAACTTGACATCCTTTCTAATTCATTTCTTAGGTTGCATGTTGAAGCATGTCACGAATAATAACGGTTTTGGTATGCCTTGGGTTGTTCTATTAGTGCCAAAATCATCTTTATAGGTAAGTATCTTTATTAATAGCAGTCTAGTATCGCTTTGTGTTGTTCCAACCAATCCATCTGATAATCATATCATAAGATCATAATGGTAAGATGTTCATATTGGTCCTTATATTTTGACCATCTAATATGAACTCAAAATCAGAAATAAAGTAAAACTACTTTTCTTTTAGTACTTATTGCTAGTTGTACAGAAGGCCGCATGATTTTGCGTTAGCAGGTTTCTTATGTTTATTTGACTCTACTACATCGGAAGTAATATAAATTAATGTAGCTCTAGGGTCAATTAAAACATAAATTAGAGTGTCATTGATTTTACCGATTTCTACCTTAGAGGGCTGGTGATTGAAATTGACTTATCAACCATTTATGGTTACATTTATCAATCTTGGAGCTTCTTCCCACTTCTCCTTGTCCGAGGCTTCGATAGATTATGAACAACAATTACGTTTCTTTGAAATTAAGCGATGGATAGTTCCTCATAGATGAGGCTTTACATTCCCAACATTTTATTGGCTGCGTGGGAGCTATCCCCAAACTTCTCAGTTCGGGTTTGCAGGTTTACATTGCTATGCGCATTGGAGAAGTTTGGGGTGAAAATCCTTTCTTGGGAAACCTTTTGTTTCATTTTGATAAGGAGCTGAAAGCTGGTATCCCTTGTTTTGGTGGTTCATTCGATCTCGCTGACCTCTTCATCATGGTTATCATCTTTTGGGATTTTCTTGGTTGCACTATACTATGCAACAAGACTTCATTTATGTCTTAATTTCTGTTGTGCTTTCTTCAATTTTTTCATTGTGGACCTTGAAAACCTGCGGTTCAACAATAAGATTCCTCAATGTTTCCAACACGTCCGTGGGTGAGCTTCCATCAACTGTATTGTCTTCGATCTCCAGGAGGTACTTGATGTGGATTTCCTTCCATCATGATTTATGCACCCTCGGTGCCATAATTCTCACAAAGCGAAGGAAAAACATGTTTGTAACCATAAAGATTTATTAGTTTTACATAGAGTAAAAATATATACTAGGAAATTAATGTGGTCCTGTTTAGACCCAATGTTGTAACTTTTTTCTTTGATACCATAATTAATGTACCTTAAAGCTGTACAAAAAATAAAATTGTTTGTACATTTATCCATGAATAGATTCGAGATTCAATAAAGTAGGCTTTCTATTATATAGCTTGAATGTGAGAGTTTACTAGAGTCCTTACTGTCATCAGCTTTCATTACCATTCAACTTAAAGTTTTTCAAATCGTGATATAATAAGTACATATTCCCCATTTCAATGTTTATTTAAAATCCTGTAATTATAATTTACTTTCCTATCTTTTTGTACCTATAACCATTACCACGGTCTTAGCAATACAAGCGACTTTGGGATTTTATGGCCCTAAACCTTCGTGTTAGACCATACATATAGAAAACCATTACCATATGTTTACGGCCTACAAATGACTTTAAGGATTCTGACTAGGCCTCATGCATTGGACTGATACATATAATCACATGATGAAAACGACCAAGCAGACTTAGGTAAAAGTAGATGATTAGACTATACTCCTCTATGAAAAGTTTAATATAAGCAGACCCCTTTAGTGTAAAAGTATTTGGTCTGTGATATGAGTAGGTAGAGTAAGGCTTCGGTTAACCTTTCGAGTCGCGAAGATCTTTTTAAAATCCTCCTTGATTCTATAAATCCCATTAGGCTCCACGATAGAAGCGGTACCATCAACTGTACATTGTATTGATTGCATTTAATGTGATTTAGGGTTTTCAAAGCAATGCACACAACTCATTAATGGAGGAAAATCTACATGCAACACTAGTCTATGAAATTAACACTTCAAACATTACATCTAGGCCTCATCGGGTTCTTCCTCTTTCGCAAAAATATGAGCTATGCACCTCTCGAAAGCCTCAAACTACCCATCAATTTAAAACTTGGTCGGTATTACAATGGGATTCATGAGATATTACTTCTTCCATTGTGTGAACTATCCTTTTCTCCTATACCATTGGAATTAACGTCATGAATGAGAATACCATTCCCCTCCATGCTCAATCTACGTTCATTGAAATCCCCAAACTATTAAATGAAGCGTCCTTGACAAATGACTATGGGGCCTCTCGTGTATTTATCCACCATATCATTTATGACCAAACACCACCTTAATTTCCTCATTGATTAACTCATGGTATCATTCATTGATTGGTATTATTATACCTCATCCTTTGTTTGATTGAGAAGAACCCCCCCGGGTACCAAGCTCCATTACAAACCATCTCCATTTCAAAGCTCCCATTGGGATCCTTTTTTTCCCAATTTTTTCAATTGGTGAGGGGATCCAACGACATGGACTCATTCCTTAATACCCCCTTTTTGGGCCCTCCATTATGTGTAGGTTGTCGATTTTCTGGATATACAAAGGCTTTAGTGCCCCCTTCAACTTCTCTACAATGGAACAAAAATAATTGGATACTTGCCTAGGATTCCACAATTTGAAAGTGTGTACTCATGCATTCGGAAGGGATGGTTCAAGGCTTTCATATTTTGTCTTTCCGAGAACCCCAATATATGTTTTAATATTGACAACCTAGAAAATACATGGAGAGGACCATATAGTACCAATATAATTTCAACATCAAATAGAGATACATGAGCGTCCCTTCGAACCTTGTGCATGTTATAATTGAGTAGATAGCAGGTGTGTTACATGGAGTATAGTCATGAATATTAATTGTGTGTGAGTTGTAAACAATTGCATAGCTATTTTTTTTATTATTAACAACCACTTACATTTGTTCTATTATAATATCTTCTACTTAAAGAAAAATGAGATCCCCATTCAGGAAGATAATCGTTGAAAGTGAGAAAAGTTCCTCCTTATCCTTAAGCACTTACAAACAAACTCCTTCATGGGCATGGAGATGAACAATAAATATTTTATGTGCACTTGCCAAAGATTTATCAAAATTAATGTCTATGAAATCTAGTCAAATATTTATCGAAAATAATGTCCAAGGAAGCAACTGGTTACCAAATGCATATGGAGAGAAATGAAAAAATTCCTATAAACTTCAAAGTTCAAGGAAGAATTAATTTATAAATGCATAAATTGAGAGAGACAACAGCTTTTGGAGATGCCTCTTTCTCCCAATACATGAAACCTCATGACCTTACCTTCTAAATAAGGTAAGCACTATTAGTCCCCACCTTTTAGCGTTGGAATATGGTAATCAATTTGTCATTTTTCTTAAAACTTGAAACTAGTTTGGAGTAAGTAGAACCGATCATGCATGGAAACTTAGTTTCATGCATTGAGATTATTTCTAAGCTTATAGTTTCAAATATTTCTATCAAAGTTACAATTCTTCCCGGTGTTGGCCTAATTATCGAGGAAAGGCAATTGACTTTCATTTTAGATGCCAATATCCTATGTTTCAACTCTAGAAACATTATTTAACTAGTTAAACATTTAATGATAGAAAGTTATTCTCGATATATATTTAGCATTAACCGACCTCTTCGGTGCTATCTTTAGATAGGTAGTAATGCTCATCCTTCATTGTGGCGATGAGGGTTTGTCCGTGAAGGATACCAATCGTGATAGTTTGTTTTTCCTCCACCACGACCTTTGCACTACGTTTGTTGCACCTATCGCCTTTTGTTCATGGTGTAAACCACTACATACTATACTGAACCTATATTTAGCTCTTGATCATGGGTAATGGGGAGCTATAAGCACATATTCATCAACACGAATTCAAATGGTTCTTATAGGACACTCACATCACTTCTATTAGATCAGTAGAACTTGAAGGCAACCTCGAGAAAATTATAGAAGTGGCTAAGGTCATATTACTCTCAATGCAAGAAGATGTTTTTTTGAGGGTGGAAAAGTAATTTCACTAGAAACATACCGATATACAAATTTCCCTCTGAATCTTTCTCTTAGCAATTAGAGAAATTGGTTGCATTCAATACAAGGATTGGTTTCACTCTACCTATGTAATCCATAAACAATAGAAGTGGATAACTACTGAGGGTATGACTTGGGTCAAACAAGATGATCCACAATACCTACTATCATTGACCTAACATGCATAGAATGGAAGCTTGATGAATGCACCATATACCACAATATTTTTTCCTTTCCTATTTTGCTTACCTAGCATTATAGCCATATTAGTGGAAGTGAAGAAGGAAGTGCCATAAGTTATTGATCAACTAGCATAAGCATATTCAAATTATATAGTCTTTTCAACTTTGTCGAACAATTTTCCTTTGAAATAGATTCAATACTAACATTTCAAAATAGCTACATAGAAATAGTCCCTTTAGAAAATGGCACTCGTCTTGTATTTCAAAATGCTTGAAACACCGACAAAGTATTTTCTATTATTTGAAACATCCTATTTCTAATGGGAAGCTTGTGGGAATAGCTACAAAGATCTAAAAAAATAAGAGTTAGTCACAATAGTTTGAGTGCTAGTTTAGTTCCAAATCCAATTTTCAGAGTTGAAACAAGCCCAGAGAAGTAGAACTAATGCAATAACAAGCAACAACAACAATATAAGAGACATCCTAGTTATTGGCAGCGCAAGGAAAGAATTGCAATGCCTTCTTGTAATGACAAATTCCCTCATAGAATCCATCATTTATTCAAGGTTGATTAAATTGAAATTTCTAGCAAATTCTAAAACATTAAATCCA
This sequence comes from Picea sitchensis, assembly GCA_010110895.2. Classification (NCBI taxonomy): domain Eukaryota; kingdom Viridiplantae; phylum Streptophyta; class Pinopsida; order Pinales; family Pinaceae; genus Picea; species Picea sitchensis. Next base: position 28,652 of record SNQJ01S0069398.1, read on the forward strand.
TTTCTTAAATATAAGTGACCATGTCAATTTGATTGGAAACATTAAATCCATTTCTTAAATATAAGTAACCATGTCAATTTGATTGGAATAATGTTTCCGTCTATTAATATGTGGGTCTTATAGTGTTTCTTTCTTGCCATTTTTTGGTTTGTTAAAACCAAAAAGGAGACCACGTTATAACAAGAATTAAAATTAAAGTTTGACAAAATGGCCATTGGGATGTTTGGAAACAACGCTTCACAATATGCTAATAAGCTAGGACAACACAACCATGTTGTTGATACGTGAGGAGCTACTTGAATCACACTGATGGAGTAACGTTTTGAATCTATCTTGTGTTATACCACAATATTTTTTCCTTTCCTATCATGCTTGCCTAGCATTATAGCCATATTAGTGGACGTGAAGGAGAAAGTGCCATAAGCTGTTGATCAACTAGAATAAGCATATTCAAATTATATAGTCTTTTCAACTTGGTCGAACAAGTTTCCTTTGAAATAGATTCAATACCAACATTTCACAATAGCTACATAGAAATAGTCCCTATAGAAAATGGCGCTCGTCTTGTATTTCAAAATGTAAAACACTAGCAAGGCGGCCTACAATGAGTGAAACATCCTATTTCTAGTGGCAAGCTTGTGGGAATAGCTACAAAGATCTAAAAAAACAACAGCTCTAGTCACAATAGTTTGAGTGCTAGTTTTAGTTACAAATCCAATTTTGTGAGTTGAAACAACAAGAGAAGTAGAACCAATGCAATAACAAGCAACAACAACATAAGATACATCCTACTTATTGGCAGCCCAAGGCAAGAATTGCAATGCTTTTTGTAATGACAAATTCACTTATATAATCCATCATTTCTTCAAGGTTGATTAAATTGATTTCTAACAAATCAAGAAACATTAAATTCATTCCTTAAATATAAGTAACCATGTCAATTTCTTCAAGGTTGATTAGCTTGATTTCTAACAAATCAGGAAACATTAAATCCATTCCTTAAATATAAGTAACCATGCCAATTTGATTGGAATAAAGTTTTAGTCTATTAATATGTGGATCTTATAGTGTTTTTTGATTGCCTTTTTTTATTTATTAAAATAAAAAAGATACCATCTTATAAAAATAATTCAAATTAAAGTTTGACAAAAAGACCATTAAAATGTTTGGAGACAGGGCTTCACATGACTATGTTATTGATACGAGAGGAGCTACTTGAACCACATTGATGAAATAACAACGATTTGAATCTATATTATGTTATATTTTTTTGTTTAAGAAAATCATAAAAAAGAAATGACCAAAAAAAATTAAAACAAAAAGCAGGAAACAAAAGCTGACAAAAATCTTAAAACAAAAAGGAAGAAACAAAAGCTGACAAAAATGACAAAAATCTTAAAACAAAAAGGAAGAAACAAAAGCTGACAAAAAGCTTAAAACGAAGATCGAAGATGTAAACTTCAATATATATACAGACATGTCAATATTAATGGTCTCATTCGTTTGAACCAAATAATAACAACAATGGCGATAAGCTACGTTCTGCCCATTTTCTTTTTCATGGTAGTGTTCGTCTTGCATGCATCAGCAGCAGAAAAGCCGAACAGAAAGGTGATTTCTTCTCACATATATCCTGTTTATGATTCAGAGCACCAATTACAGTTTCTTCCTGACAGTGCAGATTACTTTTTGTGAAGGTTCATATCGTCTATATGGGAGAAGTCCCAACTCATGAAGCTGGCGACTGGAAGGAAATCGGTGCTACGGCTCACCATGATATGCTGGAATCCGTTCTAGGAAGGTTAATCGTCATATCCTTCCCAATTTCTTCGATTGAAACGAGTTGTATTTTCACGTCGAGTTCATGTTATATTCACTAGTCTTAAAAAATGTGATTGCCAGTCATGATGTTGCAGAAGAAGCATTGATTTATAGTTATGGGAGAAGTTTTAATGGATTTGGTGTATCAACAAAGAAAAGACTAAAAATGAATTTGGTGTATCAACATTGTAAATTTCTCGTAGACTTCTTTTCTTCCTTGGTAACAGACTTGTTAATGTTGGATCTTGAGATGTACAACTACTTGGAATGCTTGCTGGAGTTTTTTGTGATCTAGGTGTGGACTGTGCACTTGCATATCTCAGTGAAGTAGTTTGTGCTGCTAGTTTTGTCACATATCTAGGAGTGGAAGGAACTACACTCTCACTTGTAATTGGTGTTTGAACCACTTCTTCCTCCATGTCATCATGACCCATAGCATCAAAAAAATTAACTGTCCTTTCTATACTTCCATTCCATGCTTCATTCTCCACAAATTGAATATCGCGGTTGATTATAAATTTTCTTGCAATAAGATCATATAGTTTGTATGCTTTTGTATCTTCAGAATACCCAAAAAAAATACATTTTTTTCCTTTGTTGTTTAATTTCTTTCTCATCTCATCTGGAACATGTGCATATGTGACACAACCAAAAATATTTAAGTGTGCAACATTATGCTTCATACATGTCCAAGCTTCTTGAGGAACTTTGTTTTTAACACTCTTTGTTAGAAATCTATTCATGATGTATATTGTAGTTGCTACTTCCTCAGCCCAATACTCATTTGACAAATGTTTGGGTTCCAACATATTGTGTGTCATTTCCATGATGGTTTGATTCTTCCTCTCTGCGACACCATTATGTTGTGGTGTATATCGCACAATAAATTTCCTGTGAATGCCATGAACTTTAAAAAAGTTCTTAAGATCTCCTGAAGCATATTCACCACTTCTATCAATTCTTAGAACCTTGATGTAATAACCACTTTGCTTCTCCACAAGTGATTTGAAATACCGAAAACAACCAAATGCATCAGATTTATGTTTTAGAAAATAAATCCATGTTTTTCTTGAGAAATCATCAATAAGTGTAATAAAATAGGTGTTGCCTCCTATAGATGGTGTTTGCATTGGTCAACATATATCTGACTGTAAAATTTTCAGTGGAGCTTTTGCTCTATATGTCTTGCCAACTGGAAATGACTCTCTATGTTTCTTTCCAAAGATGCAGCCTTCACATATTCTTTCTGGTTTTTCAATTAATGGAACACCTTTCACCATATCCTTTGTATGTAGAATCTTCAGACCTCCAAAGTTAAAATGTCCAAATCTGAAATTCCATAGCCAGGAATCATCCTGCACTACAGATTGGAATGTTACCTGCAACTCTGCACCACTGTCTTCTTCCTTCTTGAAATTGCGCGCACTACCTTTTCCTTCCTTGGAACAGTGCACACTTCGCTTTCTTATTTGAATGCAGGTTCAGAGTGCACATATTTTGTTTCATGGATAGCTTGCACTATTTTTCTCTTTTTGGTTGGCTTCAATTTCAATGGAAACACTATGTTGCTTGTCATCTAAATTCTTGTAATAAGTTGGTTGTTTGGATATCTGTCCAAAATAACATTTTGATTATCTTCCATGTAGATTCTATACCCTTTTTGTAATAGTTGTCTTGTGCTCATCAAATTATGTTTTAGACCAAAAACATAATATGCATTATGCATAACCTTTTGCTCCCCTTGCCTAGTTAAAATGTTAATATTGCCTTTACCCAAGACAATGACTTGGATATCTATTCGAAGTGTAAATTTAGTTTGGACTGACTTAACCAAACTAGAAAACAATTCTAAATTTCTTGTCATGTGATTACTACAGCCTGAGTCTAAATAACATATGTCACTTGGACTTTCTTGAGCGACATTGCATTCAACTAGTGAGATTATAGGAATCTATTCATCATGTGCCATAAATATAGGACTGGAGGGAGTATTTGTGATGCTTGATTGATCTTGACCTTGCTTATTTTGATTATATTGTCTCTTCTTGCATTAATATTCATAATATCCAAACTTTTTATAGTAATGGCACTGAATCTTTGATTTATCAAACCTCTGACCACTTGACTAACTAGTGTTTAGATTTTGACCTCTACCACCAGTGTTTGCAGGATTGCCAATGTGTCTACCTCTAGCAGAACTCCTTCCTCTTCCTCTAGGATTAGATCTCCCCCTTCCTTTTCCACGACTTATATATGACTGTGCGGAAAAATCATTTTCTAATGACATATTTGACCTATTCAATCTGTGTTCATGATTAATGAGGGAGACTTGCAACTCATCTAAACTAAACGGACTTAGGTCTTTGTTATCTTCCAAAGTCACAAGAAGAGTATCAAATTTAGGAGGAAGACTCCTAAGTACCTTCTCAACAACCTTTCTATCCTCTATGGTTTCTCCATGAGACTTAATATGATTTATCATGCCAATAACATGGGTGTAAAAGAATTATACTGAATTTTAGTCTTTCATTGACAAATTTTCAAAATCTCTTATAAGAATTTGTAATTTTTAATTCTTGACTTTGTTTGTACCTTGATAAGAAGTTCTTAATTTGTCCCATGCTTCCTTGGATTTCTTTGTTGATGCTACTCTTGGGATTATTCACTCATACATGGCATGATGTATGTAAAACATTGTCTTTCCATCCTTTTTCCTTTTATCTTTCAAGGCATCCTTCTCAGCTTGTGTGAGGGAATTGTATGTTTCCCGATATGTTGGTTCCACATATCCATTTTTAACTATCTCCCACACATATTGACCCTGAAATAGTGCCTTCATGGTCAAGGACCATAACTCATAATGTTTTCTCTTTAATATTTCTCTTGAAACCTACTCTGATAAGCCTTCTCTGATACCATATCTCGGATCTACAATGGGCAAATTTTACTCAACACAACACGCACTTAAAAATACCATACAGTTAAATTCTTCGTCATTGATCTCTCGAGACTTACCACCCAGTTTCAATAATGTGTTGTAGACTACGCGTTGTGATGATAACACTAAACAAAGTAATTTATTGTCATAAAATTAACACTTTGCTACTCAAGCACATAAAATCACATATATTCTTTCAGTGCAGATTCAAGAACATATAAAGATACTTAATCTTTCACAAAAACAAAGAGAATGAATTATCAAAGTGTTTGAACACATAAGAACTCATAAATACTCATAAATATGCCAACACAAAAAAAATTAATATATTACCAACTTGAATATTACACATGGTTATAAGATACAAAACTATGCAGACCTTTGGCTCCAACAACTTCTACACACTTTCAGAAACCATAGCTTGTGCTCACAGACTTTTCCAACTTCCTTGCACAACTATTGTTTCTTCTAACTATCAACTATCTCACTACTTTTGTGTGTCTATATGTATCGATTCTTTACAAACTTAAAAATATATAAACTAAGAATGAGACTTCCTGTAGAAGTAAACGGACTCACAGATTTAAGACGACAATAAATTTGACTAACTCCATATGCATAACAAAGCTTGAGAAAAATAAAAGATCGGTTCATTAATAAAACTCATGCTAACACTCTTCCTTGTCATGTCTGGTTGAGTAACATCTATGCTTTCCATGACAGATAGAGTTAGCATAAGCGTAAATCTCATGACTTGTAATTAATATCTCCAACAATATCTATAACAAAGGAGTTGATATTGAAGACCCATTGAAAGATTTCATGTCTCCAAGAAACTCGGATGGACACAAGACGCACACTTACTGATGTGAAAATAATAAAGGTTTGTGTATAAAGATTGCAAGTGGAAAATGTATGTGTCTTGGTAAATTGGATCAAGTTGCAAGAACATAAAAACTATTGAGTTTTTACTTAAAATGAACAGCAAAAACAGTCATAAACAACTATCAAAATAAGCACATAACAAAACAAAATGATAAAGGAGTTCACCCCTCTCTTAGGATACATATCCTGGTCCATATTCCAATGGATTATTTTCATTATATGCTCCAAAATTTTAATACAGTGCTTTACAATGCTCAGAATGGAAAATAGATGGCTCTAATGACTCCAGAATGTCCAAAAACTCATGTCTGGGCTCTTTCTGCACCTGGTTTGGCCAAAAATTGAAGAAAATACTCTTCCTAGAAGTTTTTCCCCAATACTTGTTGTCTCTGCTCTCCAAAACGCACCCACTGTGCAAAAACTCATCCTCCCCTCACCAAACCTATCTCCCACATGTAATGTGGGTCGTGGGCTGATTTGTCGCACTGTTAGCCGAATTAGCGCCCTTTCTAGTGAAGATCTAGATCTCATGGATCATGTGGCCAAGTGTTCAGATAATTTTCCACACTCATCATTATTTCCCTGTCGGTTCCATATGTGCTTGGTCACATGGAAAGGTTTGTGGTTTTGTGACCAAGGGCTGGGGCTTAGCCCCGACCCTTTTCCCCACCGACGAAAACATAGGGTAAGTTTAAATGTTTGTTTTAAAACTATAGTTTTAAGAACAATTGTAGGCGGGTTGGTGGCCTAGCCTACATAAAACCTTACCACTGACGAAGGTCATGGGTTTGACCCCTACAGAGCTAAACAAACTTTTATACAATAAGATGGGGGTGCCACATGGTGACCCCTGAGTGGGCCACTTGGCACCCTATTATCGGCCACCAAAACCTGCCACGTGTTGACCAATGATTGGTCCACATCAACACTTTTCCACGTCACCCTGCCATTTCAACAGTCCATTCCACCCTTCCACATCTTTTGTACAGTCGTATAGATTGTACAGTCATTTTCCATGTCAACCTGTACAGACTACACAGACAACAAAATTTGCTTGTTTGGGAAAATGGACAGAACAACATATCTTTTCCATATAGACTCTGTTTGATCCCATTCAAGTTGCGTTGGGATCGTGATGATGATTTCCATGCAATGAAACCATTTTCAATCAATTTTGAACACTTTTATTCTTGAGCATTTTTTTTATCCCCTGGATCACTCCGCCCCATTGAGAAGCTTTTGGACCTCCAAAAGACTATTTTTAGTCAATATGTAGATGAGGGTACAGTTCCCTCACCCTTCCCACCTCAATACATTTATCTTTTCTTGGATTCATTCCTTTGAGACAAACACGAAGGTACTCCACATTCCCTCATTTTTAAGTTCTTGTCTTTCTGTCAAGGATTGTATCCTCGTGCAATTCTTAAAGATATTCTGGCGAGAATTCTTCTATTGAAGGAATCTGAACATGCTCTCCTTGATCATAAATAAAAAGAGGCTCATACAATATCAAATTCTCAACATTAACAATTTCATACATTTGCATATAAGGAGGAAAATTCAAACATAAGGAATTGTCAGCAAATTTTTTCAAGACTCTTAAAAGGTCCATATCTGATTGGTTTCATATTTTTACCTTCTCCTTTAAGCCTCTCTTTGCTAATGAAAAGCCAAATTTCATCACTAACTTGGAAACTATGATCAACACGATGCTTGTCATGTCTTGTATTGTACTTGGCTTGGTGCTTTTCCAACTGTTCTTGTACCATTCGATGCACCAATTGAATTTATTCAATGAACTTCTTTTTTCTATCAATGTCATAATGACCATCAATAGAAATATCCTTACCAAAGATCAAATCTAAAGGATATTTTGGAAAGTAACCAAAACATGCCTCAAATGGAGATGTTTGAGTCGATGAATGCTTATCCCGGTTATAAGCATGTTGAATTTAGTGTAGGCGCTCATCCCAAAGAATAGGATGTTTGTTACAATAACCACGAAGAATATGTACTACTCTTCTATTCACCACTTATGTCTGACCATCAGTTTGTGGATGAAATGTGGTGCTCTTTTTCAACTTGTTGTCCATGAGTTCCCATAAGCTTGACCAAAAGTTCCCAATAAATCGAGAATCTCGATCAGAAATAATGGATTTGGGAAACCCAAAATTTACCCATACATGTTAGAAGAAAATTTGTGTCATTTGTTTAGTTGTAACCAGCTTCTTCCTTTTTTTAACAAGAACTGGGAAAATTTCTATTAAAAAGGTGTGGAAAAATCCACTGTAGTACAGAAAATGGTCATGCAGGGCCTTCAACAAATAGATGCTTTGAAGATTGGGACTTCTATTGCAAAATTTGCAACCCCTGAATTGTCGTATTTCCTAACTATAACATTTTTGTTGTATTTCGAAGAATACAGCCTCTAGAAAAATCCATTTATGCATAGCAAAAAACAAAACATAGAAAAATAAAATTACT
>SNQJ01S0069398.1:44259-70896 GCA_010110895.2 Picea sitchensis
AATCCCCAGCTATAATTAGATTTTTGGGGAGAGAATCATTGGCTAGATCTAGGAGGGATCTTCAACACTCCAATTTTTCCAAGTAGTTATTTTTCATATAAACATTATTTATTGTATAGATCATACCTATGGATTTTTTGGTTAGAGACACCAACATCTAGAACTAGGACTGCAAGTGATCCTCTATATTGAATTCGTCTATGTTCCAAAATGTACAAATCCCTCATTTTTCATTTCTTGGAGGGTTTCTTGATCCCTCATTTTTGTCTCCTGGAGTAAAAGTATTGAGGAATTTTTAGTTCATATCAACTTTCAAACTTCTTCTTTTTTTTCCCTGCTCCCTAGTCCTCTACTGTTCTAGGAGACAACTTGCATCATTTACCAGTGGGTTTTGAGACCCCCCTTTAGAGGGATAAGAATTTTCTCCCTTATTTTGGTTTGACTTGTTTTTTCCTGATTTATTCTCTTTCCTTAGCGCTTCCTCTAAGGTTTTTTGGATACCCAATTCCTTCTCTCAGTCTGTTGTTGATTCCCTTTTGTTTATGTTAGATTTTCTTCCTTCTTTTTTATTGTGGCTGGTTGGGTGACCTCTAAATATGAATCACTATTAGAAATGTCTTGTTATTCTTCCTTGGAAAAAACAGGAATCTCTAGAGGGAGGTTCAAACAAAAAATTGTTGTGTTTTCCCCGCTTTAGATCGTGATCTCTTTCTCTTTTCCTTCTATGTTCTCTTCTTATGTTTCTTATTTCCTCCTTTTCCATTTTCTTCCTAATGGTCTCTGTGATCCTCCATATTATCTTCGTTTGGTATTCTGGTGAACCTATTATCGCTTGATTCTCCTTTCTGAGGTGAACTTGGGGGTATTTCTCCCAGATCTATGGATTTTTCACCTTTCCCTTGTGAGGGGTTCAGGGAAGTCGCATTATCATTAGTTTTTTTCCTTTTCGATTGATGTCATTGATCATGTTTCGATTCTTGTGTCTGGGCTTCTTTGTTTTGCGGGCAGGATTTCGCAAGATTCCCATATTCATGGCATGATTTGAATTTGAATGGGATTTTCTCATAGTCAACCTATTGCACATAAGTCTAGTTATCCAGATTCAGCTGGATTGCCTCTGGAAGTCCTTTTTCCAGATACACTTCCACATAGATTATGGTGCAATATTGAATCCCTTCTCTTGGTTCAGCACAATCGATGTATTTTCCCAATGAATTACCTATGTTTTATAGGGTTTCATCATTCCAACAATGTAGAGGGAGGAATGGGAGCCTAACCCAGACAGGGACTACTGAAGGAATATCATTTTATAGACTGAATTATGGGGTACATTTATTGAGATACATTCTTCTTTCACCCATGAATTATGGACCACTACGAAATATTAGATCCCTATCTTCTTTTTTTCAAATAGGAATGCAAAGAAACCCTTACTGCAAAAGGCCATACACATCTACCCCGGATCAATTTTCTCCAGTTTAGCTATAACCATTGATGCATGGCTTTGGGGGAATGCCATAACCCTATGAACTACCCTATCAGCCCATTTTCTTTCAATCTTAGCACTAGTGATTGGGCCGAAGAAAGATGAAAGACCACTTTAGGAATCTCATCCATTTGTTTTACAAATCTGGAGGGAGGATACTTGTGGGTATTTGCATAGGAGGAGATCGGTGCATGAAAGGCTTGAAGTTCTGAGGATGAGGAGCCTGGGGGGTGATCCCCCTCCTCAGAGGGTGCCATGGTCGACCTACTTAGAGCTGCGTAATGTTGAAACCCTAGAAGCACCTCACTGCAGAAACCCTAGCACTTGTAGTGTGCAAGGATTATTGGTAGTAACCAGATATTTTTGTAACATGCTTTTTTTTTTTTTTTAAATAAAAAAGGGGGTAGACCCTGCTATATTATGGAGGCAAAAAACTTTTGCAAAATGTACAGAGAAGTATGCCTGAAATTACCAAAAATGCTGCCGCGAATCGGAAACCAACATAGGTAAAACAGAGTAGCATGATAAAATGTAAAACCAAGTAGCAAAATAGAGCATAAACATTGTAGCATCTGTCTTGCCCGAAGGAAACCAGGACAGATGCCTACAGTCCAAAGATACATAAAACAGTAATAAAGTAAACTAGGAACCGAAAGCATAAAAACCTATGTGCTAGGTGGTCTGCCAGGTGGTCTGTCGTCCTCGTCCTTCTGCCACATGAACCCAGCCGGGATGGCAAAAGCTTGCGCGCAGAGGGGGCATTTCCGCTTAGCTGGCGCGTTGGAGAAAGCATCAAGGAGCATGTCCATGCTCTGTCCCATGGTGCACACCCGGAGCTCCAAATCGGACAAGTGGCCACGAAGGTCAAATACAAGAGCCAGGTGTTCATTTCGGAGAAGAAACCCATGCAAGCTACCACCCGAGTCCACCGTGCCCGTCACCGCTACCCCACCAACTTCGCCCTCTCGCTGCTCCTCAGCCATCGTTGCGCCCACCACTCCTGCTTCCTTCGCCTGAGAATCATGGCTGCTAACATTGTCATCACCCGACCATGGAATTTATTCCACGATGCAGCCGGGGATGTAGTCGTCCTGAACCGGAGTGGAGGTGCACTTCTCCTGAAGAGTCGCCTCAGTCCTTACCACGAGTGTCAAATCCTCCAAGGTTGGGTCTTCCTCCACAATGCAGGGTGGAAAAACCTCCTCCAAGACAACATCCTACTTGTCTCTACTGCAACCGGCGCGTGGTTCAGCTATGGTGGCGAGGAGCGCCCGCTTCTCTTCCTTTGCTTTTTTCCTGATGATGGAGGTCGCCAGAGCCAAGGCCCGCTCCAGCTGCTCTCTCTGACGCCTTTGAGCTTTGCGAGAATCCCAGGCCGTGCCACGGCGTGGTCTGCCTCTTTTCCTAACCATGGGGAGCGAGTGGAACGAATACCTTAAAATACAGGTGCGCCAAGACACAATTGAATTGAGTTGCAGGGCGCAGGCAGGCTTAACCTGTTTTAAATCAAACGTCAAAGGACCCACCGATAATGCTAAGAGTCTGAGCATGAAAGAAACAGGGCTGCACCATAGCAATCCAACGAGAATTGGAGCCGAAGCAAGTGTCGTCCTGCTCTTCCCTGTCGAGGAAGAATTCATATAACCATAGACCGAAATCATTTGCCAACACTTATCCTCTCCCGTCTCGAGTGCGCAGTGAATGAACGCGCGAGGGGGGCGTACCATCAACTTAAATTTGTTGCAGAGGCCGTCCCCCATCGTAAATATTGGCTTGTGGGTGGCGGCCCTCGGCATTTAAGCCGAGGCCAAGTGCGCCTCCAGCTGTCTGCCCATGGCCGTGTGGCACCCCATCCGGGGCTATGAAATCTCTGCATGCAAGGTCTCTGCATCTCCTGGAAAGATATGTTTCTTCAGAGATTTGGGCCTGCCAATGTATAAGATCTTCTTTTTCATCAATTCCTATATTAGCCAGGTGATCTGCAACCTTATTAGCCTCTCGTTTAACATGAGAAGGGATTAGGATGAGATTGGAATTGGTGAGATCTTCGAAGTCCTCCAATAGTCCAGATAGTCTCCAGCTGGGGGAGATCCGCCAGGGAGGCAAGCTGTGAAGGCTTTTGGAGATGAGTTTAATTATTACCAGGGAGTCTCCTTCTATAATTAGCCGGTGATACTGCTGATGAACAGTGACTTGGAGGCCTCTTATTAGACTGGTGAGCTCCGCCACATTGTTCGTAGTTTCACCCATAAAACCAACTAAAATGTGAATAATTTTACCCAAATGGTTCCGAAGAACTGCCCCAAAACCGGTGGGTCCTGGGTTTCCCCTAGAAGCCCCATCGAAGTTGAGATTTAGGAACTCAGGGGGGGGTGGGGTCCAAATCGTAGGACTATTGACCCTTCCAAAGTTGTTCTTCCCTTGAGGTTGTGTGCGCAATTGCAAGCTCCAGCCATCCAAAATGATCTTCTCCTCGGGCTTGCACTGCATGTCTTCAGGGGGCCAGGCCTTGCACTGTATGGTTTCACGGATGAGCCGTTTGACCCGTTCCCAAGTAGTGAGGGAGGGGGACTGCTTGGAGTTGAATATCCTCTTGTTTCTTTCCTTCCAAATTGACCAGAGTATAAAGCCCGGTAGCAGTTGCCAGATGCGCTGGAGGATTGGATTGTGGAAATAAATTGTTTCCCAATTTACTAAAGTGTCCCGAATGCTATCATGATTTCTCTGGGATCGTCTCATGGCTTGGGCTCCCCAATCCCAGATCTGATTGCTGTAGTGACAAGTGTTGAGGAGATGTTCCATGGTTTCCTCGTTGTGTTGACAGAGAGTGCACCTGGAGGGACCTGTAAATCCTCTCTTTCTGAGATTGTCCCATGTGAGGATACGATTTTGGGCTGTGAGCCAAAGAAAAAAGGAAACCTTCGACCATAGAAAAGGCTGCCAGATTTTGCTCCAAATGGGATCAGGTATCTGATTTAGAGGATTACCCTGTAAATGATAAGCCTCTTTGACCGAGAAGATGCCAGAGGTGGAGTGGCCCCATATAAGCACATCCGGTCCTTCTTTGCTTGGAATCTTCCGGTGTTGCATGCAGACCTGCCACGATAGAAGGTCAATTTCCTCCCTGATCTGAAGGTCAGTTCTGCTGATTTTCCATTTTCGCCATGGTTTCCTTTCTTGTGTTGGGATACAATAATCCTTGACTGTGTGTAGTCCGTTTTGCTGTAGCTTAAGCTTGATTGTGTGAAGGCTTTCCATGTCATCAAAAGGAGGCAGCTGTTGCCATGAATCCTGCCAAAAAAGTGCACTTTCGCCATTCTTTACCTCCCAGAAAGCGTGCTTCTGGATCAGGGGCCGGTTTCGCCAGGCTGTATTCCAAATATTGGATCCTTGCATCGGTTAATTGAATCTTATTAATTGGTTGGATTGAACATTTGGGGCGTACTTTTGTTTCCAAAGCTGCGCCCAGAGCTCTTGCGGATGCTTCAGCCATCTCCACCACATCTTGGCTCCCATGACTTGGTTCATTTTTCTCGGGTCTTAGATGCCCAGCCCTCCTAACTTTTTGGGTTTGCAGAGATTCACCCATCCAACTAAAGCCCATTTCTTGTTGTTATGGTTTCCTTTCCACAGGAAATTACGTTGAAGGTTTCTGATGGCCTTGATGACCGAGCTGGGCACTGCCAAAGCTGTGAACAAATAGGTGGGCATAGCTTGAAGGACTGACTTGAGGAGGACTAGTCGAGCAACAATATTCAATGGTCTAAAGGTCCAATTGTTTAGTCTGTTGGAAATAGATAATAACAAGCTATCCCAAGAGATAGACCTCGCTGACTCTCCAGTTAAGGGAATGCCCAGATAAGTGGAAGGGAGAGAGCTTCAGGCAATGCTAAGAAGTCTAGAGAGGTGAGCCTGAACCGAGACCGACGTGTTGAAGAAGTAAAGCTTTGATTTGTCCAGGTTGAGCAACATGCCAGAGGCTTCCGAGAATTCAGAGAGGATTGAATTAAGCTTGGTGGCTTCCCTAACAGTGGGCGTGTTCAAGAGGAGAGTGTCATCTACAAATTGGCTGTGTGAAGGCGCTGGATGCAGGTTATAAAGCGGTAGCCCATCAAGAGAACCTTCAAGGACCGCCGCTTTGAGATAGCGGCCTAAGCCCTCTGCCATGATAATAAAGAGGAAGGGGGAGAGAGGATCTCCTTGCCTTATACCTCTGGTGGAGCAAAAGGGCCGGGAAGGAGTGCCATTGAAAAGGATTGAAAAAAAGGAGGAGGAGGTGAGATTAAGTATCCAATCGACCCAGAGGCTAGAGAAGCCGAAAGATTCCAAGACCGACCGCATATATTGCCAGCTTAGTCTGTCAAAAGCTTTTGAGAGATCAAGTTTGATAAGCATACCTGGTATTTTTCTAGTCTTTAAGGAGTGGATGACCTCATTTGCTAGTATGACGCTGTCCATGATTTGTCTGCCCTCCACATAGCCGGATTGCTCGTTGGAGATGATGGTCGGCAGGAGAGGCTTAAGGCGATTGGCAATGACCTTTGTGATTATTTTATAGATGACATTGCAGAGGGAAATTGGTCTGAACTGCCTCGGGTGAGTGGCTCGCTCCTCCTTGGGAATAAGAGTGATAAAGGTCGCATTTAAGGCCGAAAGAACCTGACCATATGTTCGGGATTATTCTACGACCATCCAGACCTCCTCCTTGATCATGTCCCAACAGTAGTGGAAGAAGTCTGTTGTGAACCCATCAGAGCCTGGTGCCTTACCAGGGGGCATGTCCTTTACAACTAAGTTCACCTCGGACTGAGTGATAGGCCTCATCAGTGTTGTATTCTATTCCGAATTAATCAGTCGAGGAATGTGCCGGGTAACTTTTTGGATGGCCTCTTCCCTGTTTACTTTGGTCTCTGTGAGGAGATCTTGATAGAAGGAGTTGATCTCTTCCGCTATTTGATCATGGTCTCTTATCGGGGTGCCTTGATCATCCTCCAGCTGAGTGATGCGATTGATGTATCGGTGATGTGTCATTTCCCTATGGAAGAAATTTGTGTTGCGCTCCCCTTCTTTAAGCCATTGGACTCTTGACTTTTGCCTCCAAAGGATTTCTTCCTATTCTCTACAGGACTCCAAGTTTGCTATTAGTTCTTCTTCTTCTCTTGCCAGGTTTTGAATTCGGTTCCCTGTTATGAATATTCGCTGAAGTTCTTCGAGTTGGCTCTCAATTTCCCCTTTCCTGAGAAGAATGTCGCCAAATGTGGTCTTGTTCCATCTTTTAATGAGTTGTTTGAAGTTTTTGAGGCGCTGTTGGAACTTGTACATATGTGTGCCATGATCTATTTCTGCCTGGACCCACCAGGTGTGTGCCAACTGGTCAAAGTTTGGATGAGTAAGCCAAAAAATTTCAAAGCGGAAAGGCTTGGGCCTAGTAGGGAGCCCCGGGTCCAGACATAGGACTATGGGCCAGTGGTTCGACCCTGATTTTGGTAGAATATTGGCTTCCAAAGCCTGATCGCTTTCCAGGAGTGCTTCAGAGACTAGAAAGCGATCCAGCCTCCAGGCGATATGCTGGGGCCCTATCCTTTTGTTGGACCACGTGAAGATCCCATTTCGTGTTTCCAAGTCGACCATCTTTAGTTGCTCTATTAAGGATTTAAATCTGGCACTGTCCGGCTCCAGCCTTTATAAACCTCCAGATTTCTCCTCCAGCGTTAGGATCATATTGAAGTCGCCCCCAATAATCCAGTGCGGCGATAATATGAGGTTTTGAATATAAAGCAGGGTTTGTAAAAAGACCTCTTTGTATTGGAGGGATTGCGGGCCGTAAACATTTGTAATGACTCCTTCCTTGGAGGATTCTAAAGCTCTGAAGTGCGCTGAGAGGGTACCTTTTGTGGAAAAGGGTTGAGTCATAGAGACCTTTTGCGGGTTCCAAAGGATGGCAAGTCCTCTTGCCACCCCAACGGAGTCCTGAAGGAGGAAGTCCCCGCCCTTCCAGCTGCTCCGAAAAATACTTTCCGCTTCCCGTCCTTCACATTTAGTTTCCTGTAATAGTAATATATCTGGATTTTCTGTCTTAATGCAATCTTGTAGGATCCGCTGTTTAGATCTTCCATTAAGACCTCTAATGTTCCAGGATATGGTTTTCATCATGAGGGTGGTGGGGGGGGGTGGAGATATCCCTCTGATAACCTCTGTATCTGGCCTGAGTTGATCATTAAGTGTCTTGCTTCCTTTATGAGCTGTTGGGCTGGTTTGCGTCCCCGCCTCTTGTTCTCCTTCGTGGATTTTTTGGGCTCGTGGCCTGGTTCTGACGAGATGCCCAGTCTAGCCGTGGAGCCTGCCGTGGAGTCAGTGAAAACCTTATGCACTTTTCTGAGATGTTCGATTGGAAGATGTTGCAGATCCTTTTGATTGAGGGCTTCCTCCAGTTTTTCTAAATCTATCTCTGCCAGATCCGTCTCGTCAATAAGCATGTTGGTGTCCTCGTCCCTGCCTGAATGAGTTGGTTGGGTGCTTACCTTTGAATGAGTTGTGTGTGAAATCTCAGGGCTTTTACCTTTCCCTTGCGCTGAGGCTTGGGGGGGAGTCTGTAGTTCCGCTTCTTTTTGGAGCTGATTGAGAGCTTCAAAAGAGTTCTTGGAGGGGGTCCTTGCAGCTGAGCTCTGGTTCTGTTTTTTTGTTGGATTTTTCCTTCTACCTGTGACGCTAGTAAAGTCGTCCTTCTACTTGACTTCGGCTTGTTTGGGGGCTGAGGCATTCAAGGGGCAGTCTCTGAACAGATGACCATGCTCGTGGCATTTTCTGCAGCGAAAGGGTATATGCTCGTAGTCTATTGTCTGGTTCCATTCCTCATCCTGGTATTCCAGTGTAATAGAACTAGGTAGGGCCTTTGAGATGTCCATGTAGATGCAGATTCGGGCATATGAAGTGTATTTCCTTATTTTGGTGGCTTCTGAAGTTTTGACATATTGTCCTACCGTGTTGCCTATACCCATGAGAATTTCCTCCAGCCAAAATTCCTGAGGTAGGGAGTAAAGCCGTATCCAGACAGGTGCTCTTGAGAAATCCTCTTGCTCTGGGCTGAATCTATCGGTCCAAAACCTTAAGAAGAGGCCTGCTGAGTTGTAGAAATATGGGTCGTTATCAAATATTCTATCCTTGTCTTCTAGGCTGTACAGAATAATTGTGAAGAACCCCTTGGAGCTGAGTTGTACCTCATAGTCTCCTTTGGTGTTCCACCATTCCTTTATCCAGCGAGTGAGGTCTCTCTCGGTTGGCCAAAGGCCTAGGAATTTGCCTATAAGTGCATGGTCCATCAAAAATTTGGTGTGTTCCCCCACCCTTGTAGATTTAATCTGATAAAGCGGTGGTTTATCCATTTGGGGGATGCACTTACCTGGCAGCCAATTTTTGGAAGTTTGCAGATGTGATGAGCTGGGTTCGTGCTCCATTTCTTTGCCATGACTTTGCTCTTGGGTAAAGAGCTGATCCCTCAGATGCGCCGGAGGTTCGAAGGCGGGCCTCTTGCCACGTGTACCAGATCTATCGCTGGCATCTATGTCGCTGTACGAGGGGGGTTTCCCCCCCTCTTCCGTGCTCATTGAGAGGAGAGCAATATCCCCGTGAGGTGCTAACCGTCAAGGCAGCAAAACAGATGGCAGTATTCTGACGTGCGCGCAGGCCGCATACAGGCACGGGCCTGGTTCTATGCTTCGCTAGGGTTCTTCCTCTATGTTGCCCCATTTTCAACTCTTGTAACCTGCTTCTTACAAGGCATTAAAATACACATTTTTATGAAATGATCAACCACAACATAAATATAATCATGATTATTTTTCCACATAGGTAATCGTCCTACAAAGTCCATAGAAATGCTTTCCCTAGGACGAGAAGGAATCTGAAGTGGAGTATACAATCCTAACTTTATGTTGTTAGGCTTACTTGTAGCACATAAAGAACATCCTCTTACATATCGTGGAACACTTTCATTTATTTTAAGCCAATAGAAATACCTTTGCAAATTAGCCATTGTCTTGCTTACACCAAAGTGGCCAGCAATAAGAGAAGAATGTGCTTCCCTTATGATGTTGACTCTTTCACCATGTGGAATACATATCTTTCCAAGATGAAACAAAATTTTATCATGCACATGGTAATCCAATTCCTCGACTTGGTTAGAATGACACAAAGTTGCATAAACCTCTTTGAAATCAGCATCTAAATAATATTGTTCAACATAGCTCTCATACAAGATAGAATTATGCTTAAGAATAACTGAAGCACTAACAATAGGCCTAGAAAGAATATCAAAAAAATTGTTATAAATTCCTTTCTTATACCTGATAACCAAGTGGAATTATTGTAGGAAACCCATCCATCTGAAGTTCATTTCTTGTTGTAACTTTGTTTGTGATTAAAAGTATTGCAATGGTTGATGATATGTGTGAATAATAGTTTTTTTTTCCAACAAATAGTGTTTCCATTTTTTCACACTTTGCACCAATGCATACAACTCCTTGTCATATGTAGTATAACTAATCACAGCCTCAATTGCTATCACATGGTTGTGATTTTTGTTTCATCTCTCGAATCAAATCCTAAATCATGTTGTGTAGTTGCAGTAGTCTTTGGTTTCCCTTTGTTGTTCAACTTTCTAGGTCTCATTTTAGGATGAAGTTTACAACAATGGTCTTCATCATGGCAATCTTTTGAACAATGTTTACATGAGAGTTTTTCTCCCTCTTTCTTGACTCAAGAATTCTTCCTTCCTTTCCCTTTGAATTTCCCCTTTCTTTTGTCTCCGTTATAAAATGGTTTCTTCCTACCCTCTTGATCTAGGTGGATACTGGTGGCCACCCGTCTATTCCACTTGGACCCCCACCATTGTTTCTTTTAGTTTTTTAGTTTCCTTAATTGTAGCACAATTTAGTATTTTTGGTAGTTTTTCGGGTCCTGAACTTTCGAAGCCATTTTGAGGCCCTAAATGACATTTTTTGGGAATCAACCAATTGACAAATATTAGTTCATTTTGAACCATGACATTGTTGTCAATTGTTTTATTCCTCAGATAGATCTTTCTAACGATGTATCATATGCATCAAACGGAGATAGTATGCCAAAGTTACGACCTAGGGAAATTGATGTACCAATTTACCCCAACGGGGCCCATATTATGGTGTTTCATCTCCTAGGGTTAGGTTTGTGGATGTTTAGGGTTCCCATTGTTTCTCAATAACATATAGGCCTCTGAGCCTCATTGTAACACAGATTTCAAAGGCATGTAGTCACCACATCTCTTCTCAGAGATAATCTACCAATGCCCTAGCTATTTTATTTCTATTTTGTCTATAAACAAATTTTAGTTCTTTGATATTAATGAAATGAAGTGTTATTTCCATTGCATCTTTGTATTCATGGTTATTTGTGTATTTTGTTGCGTTCCTACATAAATTTGGATCAGTGGTATCAGATCAGTGTTATGTTTCTCGGTCCTTCTTTGCATGTCCCTAATGAGGTCGAAGTTAAGGCTCAATCTAGTTGAACCTTGGCAATATCAGACTTGCAAACCCCAACGATCTCCCATGGGGAACAAAAAGAAAGATGAGGGAGTAGGAGATCCTATCAAAATATTTCTCTAGGAGCCCCCCCCCAAAAAAAGGAACGCAGTGATGGATAACTTCGCCCAAATCCTTCAATGGTTACCCACTTGCGGTGCATCTGCATCTAGTAGCCACTCTAGAGGCGCAACCCCTTTTAAGGTACAAGTAAACTTTGACATTCCCATATTTGATGGCCAAATAGATGCATATGCCATAGATATATGGTTGTATCTATTAGAAGGATATTTCTCGGTTCATGACTATTTCGATCAGGAGAAGATTATTTTTTCACTACTCAAAGTCGCCCCCCATGTCAAGGACTGGTGGGAAACCTACTATGAGAAAGGACGAGGAGCAAACCTCTCTATTCTCGGCCATACCCACTTGGAATTATTTCTGAGATGCCATCAAGGAACAATATTATCCTGTGGAGAGCTATGAGGATGAGTACATACAATGGACTACGATGTAGAAGAAAAGGGATCAAGATGTGCATGAGCTGACAAATATGTTCCATACCCTGCGTAAAAATTTGGGTATCAAAGATTCAGAGAAACGCTTGGTGTTGAAGTACCACAGTTGTCTACACACATAAATTTAGGAGGAAATGGAGTTCCTCTATGTCTCCTCGCTTGGTACGACATACTGGTATGCTGCCAAGATTGAGCAGAAATTCAAACAAAAGAAGCGAGACTTTGGATCTCCGAATCAAAAGAAAGAGAAAGGTGCCCCCAAACCATATAACAAAGGACAAATCCAAGGAATGGAGGCTTAAGACAACCTACTAAATCCGTAAGCAAAGAAAAACACTGCTAAGCCGAAGAAGGAAATGGGAAAGTGGTGTGATCTCCATAAGAGATCCACTCACAACACAAGTGAGTGTCGAGCCAAACAGTCACTAGTGGATGAGATGAGGGATTCTGAATCAGATGCATGCTCCGACACTGAATCAAAACCTGAGAAGGGGAATGACAGAGGGAATCATATTATCAATGTGGATCCCAACGCCACCTTTTCCACCATGAAGATCTAAAAGGAAGAACTGAAAGATCCAGAGGAGGAGGAGTGTCTCTTCCACTCCCATATGCAGGTAAAGGGTTCCCTGCTATAGTTCATTATCGACAATGGGAGCCAAAAGAACCTCATTTTAGTAGAGTACATGAAGTGGTTGTGCTTTCCAACCCCAACACACCCACAGCCGTACACCATCGGGTGTCTTCACTAAGGACGGGATCTCCACATCATCCAATAGTGTTTCCTTCCCTACAACATCAAGATCTTCACTGGTGAGGTATTATGTGACATTTCTCCTCTTGATGTTTATGATGTATTATTAGGCCAACAATACTTGTGGAAGTGACATGTTGTTTAGGAGTCCCGGCCTCGCACTGTTATTGTTACCTTGGGAAATAAGTTGTATAGGATACCAGAGGTACCACCACCTGTCGCTATCTCTTTGGTTACTGCAAAACAATGCAGTAAGCATTTCCAAAATTGGGAAATTTGTTTTCCTGATGATCCACCCTCAAGGAAAGAAGAATATTTTGGCCACGACCTCTAGACAGGGCTCCTCCGTATGACAACAAAAAATGGACAAGGTCATGGAGAAGTACCGGGACATCTTCACCTCACCCGCAGGGGTGCCTCTGCACTTTCAGGTCAAGTACCCCATCAATCTGACCCCAGGTGCGTCACTACCCAATGGACCAATCTATCAGCACTCTGTTTAGGATAATGATGAAATCAAGAGGAATATTCAGGAGCTACTGTAGAAATTTCACATCCAGCCAAGTTCATCACCTTGTGGGAGCCCGATCGTGTTGGTGCAGAAGAAGGATGGGACATGGAGACTCTGTATTGACTATCGAGCGCTGGACAAGATCATTGTCCGGAATAGGTACTCAATCCCAAAAATTGATGACCTTCTGGACCAACTCAAAGGGGAGAAATATTTCAGCAAGATCGACTTGAAGTCCGAGTATCACCAGGTACTAATCGAACCATATGATGTATGGAAGACTACCTTCAAATCTAAGGAGGGCCTTTTTTAATGGTTGGTCATGCCTTTCGGGTTGACGAATGCTCTTGCAACCTTCATGAGGCTGATGGACGACATATTTCCGCCATTCACCAACTCATTTGTATTATTGTACTTGGATGACATCCTGATCTTCAGCCAGACTTCAGAAGAGCACCTCCACCACATCCGACAGGTCCTCCAAACATTGCGGAAACACAAGTTGTTTTCCACTTTGGAGAAGTGAACTTTTGGCATGACCTAGGTTCAGTATCTGGGATACATTATTGATGAGCGTGGGGTGCATGTGAATCCAACCAAGATCCAAGTCATCCAGGATTGACTATCCTCGACCACTCTAATAGAGCTTCACATCTTTCTGGGTATTTCTAATTTCTATCATAGGTTCGTGTTGGGATTAGCTCATATCACTTGGCCCTTGAGTCAAGTCACCAAGGGAGGAGTGAAAGAAAAATTATTTTGGTCGAAATATCAACAAAAGGAGTTCGTAGAATTGAAACATTGCCTCTGTTGTGCCCCAGTTCTCACATTACTAGACTTGCAACAACCATTTGTGATCGAGACAGATGCCTCTGACTATGCTATTGGGGTAGTTCTTACTCAATAGGGACATCCAGTGGCATATCATAGTGTGACAATGTCCGACATAGTCTGAAAGTATCCCACTTATGAAAAATAAATTTATTCCATTGTGTAGGCTTTCCGACAATGGAATCATTACATTTTGTAGAAGGAAATGATCATCCACACAGACCACCGACCCCTGCAGGTCATACAGACACAAGGGAAGTTGCATAATGATCTCCATCAAAATTAGTCCACATATCTGCAACAGTTTCATTTGAACATCAAGTACAATAAGGGAAGCACCAATAATGTTGCAGATTACCTCAGTCGACCACCGATCGTGGGGATAAACATTGTGCTCAACTCTTGTGGGCACGAGACTTATGATTGGTCACTTCTCTACAAGAGAGATCCAGATTTTGGCCACACATACAAGACTCTCTTAGAGTGTAACTGAGTTCCAAATTTTCACCTCCAGGATGCACTAGTATGTCACCTGAGACACCTTTGTGTTCCTTCAAGCCAGCATGCCAATAATATTTTGGAAGCGCACTATAGTCAGTTCGATGGAAATTTTAGGGTCGAGAAAACAGTGGCAGTACTACAGAAGTATTTCTATTGGCAAAACCTTCGACAATATGTCGGGAAGTACATCAGATCCTGCACTACCTGCACCATTTCCAAACCGACCATTAAGAAGCAAGGCCTCTATACTCCGCTAACTACCCCCAGTCAACCTTGGGAATCCATATCCATGGATTAGATGTCAGGCCTTCCTTCTACTAAACATCGAAACAACTTTTTTTTCGTGGTCGTCGACATATTCTTGAAGATGGCCATTATGGCGTCTTGTAAGAAGAATATCACAATAGAAGCCACTTCTAAACTCTTGTTTGAATGAGTGTGGGTACACTTTGGGATCCCACAGTCTGTCATCTCAGATCTGTACAGTAGTTTCCTCAATACATTTTGGTCCAGCCTTTGGTCAATGCTAGACACCAAGCTAACCAATTTCACAGCTTTCCATCCCCAAACTGATGGCCAGACAGAGGTCGTCAACAAGATGATCATGCCCATTTTTCACATGTACAACTCAAAGCATCCACACACATGGGATGAGAGACTCCCCTATGTAAAACATAGCTATAATTGGGGCCTCTGCATCTCAACCGACCACATCCCCTTTCAGGTGGGCTTGGGATTCCATCCACTATGTCCCATTGACGTAGCCATACCATTTACAGCTACTCAAGCTAATTTGTCTCATGTCAAGTCTGAAGCTAGCAAGGAGAACAAATTCATTGAGCGCATTTAGCACATTCTCCAATAGGTTCATGACATATTGGATAGATCCAATGCTAAGTACAAGTAACAACATGATCAACATCGGGTGCAACACAACTTCCAGGTGGGCGACAAAGTGTGGCTACATTTGTAGAAGGAGTGCCTCGATGGACCCCACCGCAAGATTCACCCGCTCCTATATGGGACATAAACCATCACCAAGGTTGTAGGGGGCAATTCCTTTGAGATCAATATCCCACCATTCCTTGGTTTGCACCCAATGTTCAATGTGGACCACCTTCGAACTTACTTTCCACCTCTACTAAACACATCCGACATGGAAAAACAACTCACACCAATAGAGTTAAACCCAGACTGCATGGAACAAGCCACAATTGATCGGATTATGGACACACAGATCAAGAACACATTCTAACAAAGGATTTGGCTATATCGAGTTTTCAAATTAGGCCAATTCCTTCACCAAGGCAAGTGGCTCACCAGGGACCAAGTTCAGAAGAAGTTTTCTCATCTCATGGAGGAACTCAACGCAATGGGGACCATTTCTTCCTAAGGGGGGAGGAATGATCCAGGTGGATATTGGTGGCCACCCGCCTATTCTACTTGGACCCCCACCATTGTTTCTTTCAGTTTTTTAGATTCCTTAATTGTAGCACAATTTACTATTTTTGGCAGTTTTTCGGGTCCTGAACTTCTAGACCCATTTTGAGGCCCTAAACGACATTTTTTGGGAATCAACCAGTCAACGAATATTAATCTATATTAGACCATGATATTATCTATCAATATTTTTAGTCTTGGGATAGATATTTCTAACGATGTATCATATGTGTCAAACGGAGATAGTATTCCAAAGTTACGACCCCAAGAAATTGATGTACCAATTTACCTTGACGAGGCCCATATTCTGGTGTTTCATCTCCTAGGGTTAGGTTTGTGGATGTTTAGGGTTCCCATTGTTTCTCAATAACATATACTCCTTCAATCCTCATTGTACCAGAAAGTTCAGAGGCATGTAGCCGCCACATCTCTTATTAGAGATAAGCTACTAGCGCCCTAGCTAGTTTATTTCTATTTTGTTTGTAAACAAATTTCAGTTCTTTGATATTAATTAAATGAAGTGTTATCTCTGCTACATATTTGTATTCATGGTTATTTGTGTATTCTGTTGCGTTCCTGCATAAATTAGGATCACCTCTTGAGGAGAATTCTTCCCTCTTACTTCTAAAAGAATTGCATGTACACAAACTTCATCTAGATTTGTAGGGTTAAACACGAGAATTGTGTTTCTCACGTAGCTATGTAATCCTCCAATGTATTTGAGTAAAGTTTCTTGAGAAGATAAATCTATACCCAAAACAAAAATCTTCTCCTAAATTCTTGAGTGTAGCTTTTCACATTTATCCCTTTAGCTTGTCTAAAGTTTTGTGAATCCATGATAGATTTCTTCATGTATTCTAATGGATAACATTTCCTTTTAATTGCAACAATAAAATCATTCCAAGAGGATAAAACTTTACCATGCTTCTTCATGTCCCCTTGAGTTTTGGCTTCCCACCAAATGAGCGTTGCACCTTCCAATCTAAGAGAAGCAAGATGAATATTATTTTCATCATCCTTTATTATTTGTATGATCTAGGTGGATATCGGTGGCCACCCACCTATACCACGTTCTCGAAAAACAGTTTTCTGCCTTGCCATTTTTTTGACAGTTTTTTGGGTTCCAAATTTCTGGGGCTGTTTTGGGGCCCTAAACGACATTTTTTGGGGATTTGCGACAAAAGACATCACCACAAGAATTGTCTTGGGCCATTAATAGGTTTTTCTTCTCGGTTATACCTTTCCAATGGTGTGTCGAGTGCCCAAAATAGATATCATATGCAAAAGTTGCGCCCCCGAGAAGTTGATGTATCAACTACCCCCATCGAGGCCTGCAAACCTTTTGGATTTTCATCTTTTAGTATTAGGGTTTTGGATTTTATTTATGTTAAAAAGGCCTTTAGAGCCTCATTGTAAAGGATCTTATTATGAATGAGAGTATATGTTACATCTCTTCTCAAAGATAAGCTACCACCATTCTAGTGAGTCTTTAACTCTATATTTTTATAGTTCTATACATTTCGCACATTAATAGAAATTGTGTATTAATGTATCTATATGTTTGTATCTCTGATATATTTTTGTTATATTTTTGTATATCTGATACATCTATGTACTTTTATTTATTATATCTCCACTCTCATTTCGTGCCGAAAATAATATGGATCAGTGGTATCAGAGCAGGCTTCTCTTAATTGTTTTTCAGTGCATGTACCCAACGAGGTTCGAGTATAGAAAGTTGGGTCTTGATATTTTATCTCTTGAGGAAAATTACTCTCTCACACCTAATAAACCATCCATGGAGGAAGAAAATAAAATGATGGAGAAGAAGATTCTATTAATATGTTGCGTGATCAAGCTCTCATGCGACAGAGGAACGAAATGATGGAGAATTTTTCCCACATCCTTCAACACTTGCCAATCGCAGCAGGAATTTCTTCATCAAGTGTCCACTTTGGAGGAACCTCACATTTCAAGGTACAAGCTAATTTTGACATTTCTTTATTTGAAGGTCACATTGACGTGGATGCCCTAGAAAAATGGTTAAATCTGCCAAAAGGGTATTTCTTTGTCCATAAATTTTTTGACAGGGAAAAGATCACCTTCGCACTCCTTAAGGCTCTCCTCCATGTCAAACATTGGTTGGAAACTTACTGGGAGAAAATTTACACAAAGGATTCTGGAATATATGGGGCCGAGCTGACTTGGGATTTTTTTGTGGATTTGGTCAAGGAACAATATTACCCTGTTGGAAACTATGACGACTAGTACATGAGATGGACCACACTGTAGCAAGAGAGGGGCCAAGAAGTGCTAGAGTCAACCATACCTTCCATATCTTGCACACCAATATGGGTATCAAAGACTCAGAGCGACACCTGGTTCTCAAATATTGTGGGGCTCTACATAGATGCATCCAAACTGAAATGGATTTTATGGACATATCATCACTGGATATTGCTTATCAATATGATGTTAAAATCGAGAGGAAATTTAAGCACCAGAACAAGTGGGAGTTCAGGTCTATGAATCTGCAACAACCAAAGTATGGTAAATATATTTGTAACAACCAGCCTTCAGAAAACCAGTCCAAGCCATAGGAAAAGAAGGGTAACGAAAAGACTGAGAAGGACACTGGAAAATAGTGTGATTTCCACAAAATCCCCTGGCACAACACCGATGAATGTCACTCAAAATAGTCATTGGTGGTCGATATAAAAGACAAGGATTCGAATCCTGATTCATAATCTGATTCAAAAAATATTGGTAGAAGACAAATCATTGACACATACCCCACTGCTATTGTTGCGACCACAACAATTCAACCAGAAGAACTAGCAGATCCTAAAGAGGGGAAGCACATTTTTCATTCACAGATGTGGGTGAAGGAGACCCCACTTCATTTTATTATTGATAGAGGAATCCAAAATAAACTCATCTCAGCAAAGTTCGTCAAATAGTTGGGATTTTTTACAACACCACACCCGCAACCATACAACATCGGGTGGCTTCGCTAGGGACGTGATCTTCGTGTTAGCCAGTAGTGTTGATTTTCATATGGAATATATCCCTTCAAGGATGAGGTATTATGTGATGTTTCCCCGCTAGATGTATGTGATGTTCTCTTGGGTCAACCATATATGTGGAAGCGTCATGCTATCTATGAGTCTCGACCCCGTAGTTCCATTGTTACTCTGGGGGGTCATCTCTACAGGATATCATAGGTAGTACCAAGTATTGTTCCACCTAAAAAGTGCCACAATTTATTATCTCATACTACAAAGGCACTATCTTGGGCCAATCGAAATTTTTTCTTCTCGGTTAGACCTTTCCAATGGTGTATTGAGCGCCCCAAATTGAGATCGTATGCAAAAGTTACGCCACAGGGAAGTTGACGTATCAACTTCCCTCATCGGGGCCCGTAAACCTTTTGTATTTTCATCTTCCAGGGTTAGGGTTTTAGATTTTTTTTATGTTAAAATATGCCTTTAGAGCCTCATTGTAAAAGATCTTCTTGTGAATGCAAGTAGTCATCACATCTCTTCTCAGAATTAATCTGCCACCATTCTAGTGAGTCTTTCACTCTATATTTTTATAGTTCTATACATTTTTCACATTAATAGAAATTGTGTATTGTTGTATCTCTGTGTTTATATCTCTGGTATATTTTTTTTATAATGTTGGATATCTGATACATCTTTGTACTTTTCTTTATTATATCTTCGCTCTCATTTTGTGCCGAAAATAATCTGGATCATTGTATCCTACAATACACTTCAATATGACGAATCCAATTATCAAATTTCTCAGCATTTACCTCTCCATTGTACATAGGAAATTCAAACTTAACATCAATCTTAATCAAAGGAGTTTGTGGAGGAATTTTACCATGTTCTTTTGGAGAATTTGGAGAAGGTTGTGAAATAGTAGAGGAAGTGGAAGATGGAGGTGAAGGAGGTGGAGTTCCACCATTCCCTCCATTCCCTTTTGGAGTCTTATCACCACTATCTTCATTTCTTTTTGGAGGATTCAAGATTTCTCCTTGCAACCTTGCATTCCTCTCCTCATATAAAAAATTCACCATTTATGTCATATCATAAAAGGATTTTTTGAAAGTTTCCTCTTCTAAAGTAGGAATTTCATGACTCTCTTCATGATCCATACTTGGTGAATGTCTCCTTGAAACTTGAGGTGAATGCATTTTTCTCCTTCTTGAAAGTTGAGAAATTGGCTCCACAATTTGTCCTTCTCCTCTTGTGACCTTCAACCTTGTAAGCATCAGAAAACAAAAAAAATGCAAACAAATCAAACCTTCAAAAACCTTTTCTATGATACCAACTTGNTATTTTTTTTATAATGTTGGATATCTGATACATCTTTGTACTTTTCTTTATTATATCTTCGCTCTCATTTTGTGCCGAAAATAATCTGGATCATTGTATCCTACAATACACTTCAATATGACGAATCCAATTATCAAATTTCTCAGCATTTACCTCTCCATTGTACATAGGAAATTCAAACTTAACATCAATCTTAATCAAAGGAGTTTGTGGAGGAATTTTACCATGTTCTTTTGGAGAATTTGGAGAAGGTTGTGAAATAGTAGAGGAAGTGGAAGATGGAGGTGAAGGAGGTGGAGTTCCACCATTCCCTCCATTCCCTTTTGGAGTCTTATCACCACTATCTTCATTTCTTTTTGGAGGATTCAAGATTTCTCCTTGCAACCTTGCATTCCTCTCCTCATATAAAAAATTCACCATTTATGTCATATCATAAAAGGATTTTTTGAAAGTTTCCTCTTCTAAAGTAGGAATTTCATGACTCTCTTCATGATCCATACTTGGTGAATGTCTCCTTGAAACTTGAGGTGAATGCATTTTTCTCCTTCTTGAAAGTTGAGAAATTGGCTCCACAATTTGTCCTTCTCCTCTTGTGACCTTCAACCTTGTAAGCATCAGAAAACAAAAAAAATGCAAACAAATCAAACCTTCAAAAACCTTTTCTATGATACCAACTTGACTTGAAAATTATAAAGGTTTGTGTATAGGTATTGCAAGTGGAAAATATATGTGTCTCAGGAAATTGGATCAAGTTGCAAGAATATAAAAATTATTGAGTTTTTATTTAAAATGAACAGCAAAAACAGCCATAAACAACCATTAAAATAATAACATAACACAACAAAATGATAAAGGAGTTCACCCCTCTCTTGGGATACATCTCCTGGTCCATCTTCTAATGGATAATTTTTATTATATGCTCAAAAGTGTTAATACAATGCTTTACCATGCTTAGAATTCCCAGCAACAGTAGTGTCTCTGTGAGAGTTCCCAAAAACCAATCTATTCACCAATCTCCTCCTCCTTTCAAAATTTATTCCTCCTTCTTCTTCCCTCAATTTTACCTCCCCAAAACCAAACAACCAAAAAAAAACCCTCTCCAAGACCTCTCCCCTATTCCTTATCCTCCTCCCTCTGATCCCTCTCCCTCATTTAATTCCCCAACTGCCTTATCCCCCCATTAATTACTCAACAACCTTATCCCTCCCATTAATTACTTCACCTACCAATTTAATAATATTATAATAAAAGACTCAATAAATTTATTTTAATAATTAATTAAATTAAATTTAACAACCATGATAATTAAATAATTAATTAGGGTTGTTACATACACCCACTCTTCAAGAAACTTTGTCACGAAGTTAGAGGAATTTACAATACAAAGGTAATTACACGTGGTTCATACATCCACATCAAATAAACAACATCATCAGTTTGAAAAAACTTATACATACTAGTGTACATGTGCAAGGAATGTATGTGTAGCTAGCACATACAGGACCCACACATGTATTAATGATAATAATTATCACACCTATAGTAATTCTTGTATGCGTCCAATCCAATCAACAAGACCATTCATTTCATAAAAGATAGTAAACCATTTAAAATGTTTGCAAAATCGCTCAATTATAATAATTTAGCACTAACAACATTCACTTAGATAATTGTAGTTCAGTTAAGCAATTATAAATATACATATATACATATTTTTTTTTGTTTTTTTTTCTAAAGAGGAAAATAATCCTTCCTCCCTAACTTACTTCAATCTTCCATCCCTATCCTTCCTCTATTGAACTATCTTGGAGCGTCAACTGTATTGACCTAACTCCAAATAGAACCCATAAGCGGAAGGGTCAACTCTCTTGACCAAGCTTCCCTACCAGGAAACTGACAATCATCATCACATGTCTAGGGGAGCGTGAGCTAACACCATCCTCCCATGACTCCATGTTTCATAGGATACACAGTGGGAAATGCCTCCACCCCTCCTTATAGAACTAGGGTCAACACCCTACCATGGACCATACAGTGGAACTATGTTTCTAGGAATTTTGTCATCGTCTATTCATTTTTAGGCAGTATCACCACCTGAAAACCTTGTCCACATACCATAGCAATTCAATTGAACCAATATAATTTCACATAAAAAATTCTTACCATATTGTTTCATGGTCAATGTTCACGACATCAACCTTTTATCATAATTATTCTTTGGCTATTTCATAGCCTATTGACCTGCAGATTCGTCTGTAACATAAACCCATACATATCCATGCATTATCATCATGTAAATTCATTTAATAATAATCTCAATTTGGTATCCATGTACCAACAATTTCAAATGTAAAAATTTTCAAGTTTAGAAATAGATTTCATAATATCCATCATAATTCAAATAACATTAAACATTCATATAAATGACATTCACATAGGTACATATGTCTTAAAATTTCAAGTGTATCATTAATAGTTTCAGAGTGAATAGAGAATAAAGATGATTAGGCATTAAGTAATTCTAGTTTTCTAAGTAAAAAGGGGGCATTACATACACCGAACCTTCGGGAAACATATTCTCAAGGTGGTCAAAAAAGTGAGGGATGATCTCGTCGTAAGGTCTCTGCATCCTCCCAAGTAGCAGATCCAGGGCTATACTTGTCCCACGGGACCTTAACTTGGTCTACCATATGGTTCTTGAGTTGTCACACCCTACGGTCCAATATGTGTAATGGTTATACCATGAGGGTTCTCGATTCTGATACCTGCAATTCCTTCCAATTCACTTTATGAGATTCATCAGCAACATAATGATGTAGAACAGATACATGAAAAACATTATGATTTTTATGCAAGTGGGGTGGAAGTACGAGACGATAGGAAATGGGTCCAATTCTCTCTTGGATTTTGAATGGTCCTATCAATCGAGGTGACAACTTTGTCCCCTTCTCAAACAGAATGGTACTCTTATTAGACCTGATGCAAATGAAAACTTGATCTCCCACTTTATAGCTTATGTCAGTCCTATGTGTATCAACATAACTTTTCTGTCTATCATGTGCTTCCTTTAGTCGTTGCCTAATCTAAATCACATGTTCCTCCATCTATTGAATCAATTATGGCCCAACTGTCACTCAGTATTCTAACATTTCTCAACTCAACGGTGTCCTGCATGGCCTTCCATACATATATTCATAGGGTGTCATTCCAATGGAGCTATGAAAGCTATTATTGTAGGAAAAATCTACCAAAGGCAGGTACTTCTTCCAATGGGTTTGATTATCCATAACATACATCCTAAGCATGTCTTCCATAACCTGATTTACTCTCTATGTTTTCCCATCTGTTTCGGGATGATAAGTTGTACTTAAGTTCAAATGAGTTCCCAATGTTGACTGCAAACTTGTTAAAAACCTAGATGTGAATCGGGATTCCATATCTAAAATGATCTTCTTGGGTAACCCATGCAGACAGATGACATCACTTATAAAAACACATGCCAAATTAGTGACACCACAAATGTCTCTAACTGGAATAGAATGAGAACTCTTTCTCAACTTATCAACTATCACAAGAATGGCATTGTGTCTATGCGATGTGAGCGACAATCCCACAAAAAAATCCATAGAAATGACTTCCCACTTGGACATAGGAAGATCATGCGGTTGTAGAAGACCTTACGGGTGGTGGTGGTCAGCGTTCACTTGTTGACACTCTAGGCACTTGGCGATGAAATGGACTACATCACGCTTCATGCCCACCCAGAAAAAAATCTCCCTCATGTCTGCGTACATTTTCTTCACACCCGGATGTGCACAATAACTGCTCTATGGGCTTCCTTGAGTATGATTCTTCAAATATCCCCACCTTCGGGGATGTACATCCTTCCATAATATCTTAATAATCCATCTTCTTCCAGGATATATCCTTCATACTTTGGATCTAATTGCCTTCCATTATGGAGGGTTGAAGTAACCTTTAAATACCAACTATCTCCAAGAAGTTTCCCTGACACATGTTCCCTCAGATTAACTTTTAAGGGTACCAAGGAGAAGACATGTGGTCTCCTTCTCAAGTCATCCATGACCATGTTCTCCTTTCCCTTAATGTACAAAATTCCAAAATCGTACTCACTCATAAACTCACTCCATCACCTCTGCCTGGAATTGAGATATCTTTGAGTGAAGAGATTCTTTAAGCTTTCATGGTCTGTTTTGAGCTCAAATCTTTGCCCTACTAGATAGTCCCTCCAAAGTTTCAGAGCTAGCATTACAACTGCCAACTCTAAATCATGAGTAGTGTAAGTATCTTCATGTTGCTTCAAATTTATTAATGCATATGCTATCACTCCCCCTTCCTGCATTAGCACGGCCCCCAATCCTTTATTCAAGTCATCCATGCAGATTGTGAAGTCTTTTCCCATATATGGAACTCGTAGAATTGGTGCACTGGTTAGCAACCTCTTAAGCTCGATGAATGCAATATAACATTCCTATGTCCATTCATACCTAACCCCCTTGCGCTGTAAGGTGGTGATGGGTTTTTCTATCTTAGATAACCCTTCCAAAAACCTCCGATAATAACCAGCTAGCCCCATGACGCTTCTCACCTCATGAGCATTTTTCGGCACTGGCCATTCCATAATGGCCTTTACCTTCTCTAGATCCACACAAATTCCTTCATCGAAAATGATATGACCTAAATAGTGAATTTCTTTCTGGAAGAAAGAACACTTCAAAAACTTGCCATTCAATTTTTTCTCTCTAAGGCATGACAACAACACTCACAAGTGTTCCTCATGTTCTCTTTCGTTCTTGGAATAGATGAGGATATCATCCAGAAAGACATGTACAAAGCGGTCTAAGTACTTTCGGAATACATCGTTCATTAGGCTCATGAATACTGTTGGTGCATTGGTCAAACCAAAAGGTACTACAACGAACTCATAATGCCCAAATCGAGTTCAGAATTCCATTTTAGGAATATCACCTTCCTTAATCCTTAACTAGTGATACCCTGATCATAAATCAATTTTTAAGAAAACTGTTGCCCCTTTCATCTAATCAAAGAGGTGATCTATCTGTGGAATTGGGTACATTTTTTTCACTGTAGCATGATTCAAGTCCCTGTAATCTATACACAGTCGTAAGGAACCATCCTTCTTCTTGAAAACAATTATTGGTGGACCCCAAGGTGAGACAATAGGCATTATTAGCCCTAAGTCAAGTATCTCCTTCAACTGCATCTGCAACTCACAAAGTTTCGGTGTCGTCATCCTATACGATGTCTTGGAAATTGAATCTACATTAGGTTTTAGCTCAATGGTAAAATCAAGATCCCTCTCAGGAGGTAACCTAGGAAACTCTTTCGGAAAAACATCCTTAAACTCTTAGAATACTAGATATTGATCCAAGGAGGGTCATTTCCCTTCATTGATTAGTTCTACTACATATAATCAACAACCTTTCCTCATGAAACGTTTAACCTTCATGTTCAATATAAATCATAGAGACACCTTCCTCCGTACACCATGGATCTCTATTGACCTCCCTTCATCATCAACACAAAGCACCCTCTTCGCGAAACAATCTATCAAAGCTCGATGGGCTTCTTACCAGTCCATTCCAATGATTAGGTCATATGTCCCTATAGCAGTGGCATACACCTTCAACCTAGTAGTACACACTCCCAGGTCTACTAGACAATTATCGACACTAGGTCTGACCACATGTTTTTCCCCTAAATCCATCTCGACTTGTTTAAATTCATCATGCTCGTAGGCTGCCAACCCACACTTTTCTAATGCACAAGGTGAAATAAAACTATATGTAGCACCAGAATCAAATAAAATTTTAACATTGACATGATTTGGTGTACCTAATGACTCCACCACAGTTGATTGATTCTCTTCCTAGTGATTATTATTCGTTGCATAAATATGGTGGCTACTACTTGCTCTTCCCATCGGGGCCTTTCCTTCTCTATGCACAAATCCTTCTTGTAAATATAGACAATCATATTGGTAATGAGGTCCTCCACACCCCCAACAAGTAACCCGGGGTGGAACCTGGGTGCTTCCTTATGGAGGTATCTGAAATGATTTCCCTCCCCTGGAGCCCCTGCCCCTAATTGTTTCTCCCTGAGAAGGTTGTGGACCTGTCTGCGTCGTTGGAAATGAGTGGGATGTTGCACTCACTTCCATTGAAATACCTATTGTAACTGCTCTGGGAGTGACTCTATTTTCATAATGGGGTGGCCTAGATCTTCCTCCCTTGGAGAAATTCCCAGAGACCTTCCCCACAAATCCAGGACGATGTGGAATGGTTGACCTCATACCTCTGTTTAAGATCATATGCTCCTCCACTTAACAATCATTTTCAACTGCTTCAGCTACTGATGATGGCTTCCACATCTATACCATGGCTTTTATCCTAGGGTTTAACCCATACACAAAACTTTATTCTTTCCATTGATCAGTATCCATGTATGAGACATATTTTACTAACTCCATGAACTTGATCTTGTACTCTTCCGCGGTCCTGTTTCCCTAAACTAGAGCATGGAATCCTCCTACCTATTGTTCCTCGTAGTAAGCAGGAAAATATTTCCTCCAGAACCTTTCCTCAAAAATATCCCAAGAGACGGTGTCTGGGGTAAGGTGAAACTGCCTCTCCAGATTACCCCACCATTTCAAGG